>CM010610.1:10085752-10185253 GCA_003430845.1 Xanthoceras sorbifolium
TTAAAGCTAATCAAACCCATAGACAAATAATTGACAAGAGAGAGCAACTGTTTACTTAATAATATGTTCATTACTTAGAGATCTATCTAGTTCATTACTTTTTGTACATACAATAAGTTTAATGAAAATATAGATTTGTCTCGAGAACTTATAAGTATACACACGAAGACAGATAATAAATGTAGAATATACCTAATCGGATCATTATATATATATATTCATATGAGACTATCTGAAGTAAACAGAAAATTGAAAGAAATGATTGGACTAAGTAGAAGGAATAGCATGAAGGGGTTTGAATATACTAACAAATTAAGTTTGACTATTGAATTTTGCACTCAAAGCCTTTCAATTGTGGGGGCAGTGATGTATTAGACAAAAAAATTTGTCTTTATAAGTAACTGCCATTCTTTTTATTATAATAATAATAATTATACGTATATCTTCTGGCATGAATGTTTGTTATCTTGTCTTATTATTTGCTTGTGCTGTCTTCTGGCAGGAATGTTTCAATCCAATTATCGGAGAATGTGGGCGTGATCTGATTCCTATTATGGTCCGTGGGTAAGTTTTGCTTCTCTTTGTACGTAATTTTTTTTCTTCTGAAACTTGTTTGTGCTGATTTTGATTACAACACAGTTGTTACAATGTTAATTTTCTCTAACTGTCCATTCCATGAGAATTGCCATGTCTATTATGTTTCTTCTGGAATTCTTAGACAAGTTGATACAAGTCTGTGAAGTATGTTTTTGGTTCTAGAAGAACAATAGCTAAAGCCTTGTTTAGATTTGCAAATATACAAAGCTGATTGAGCTCAAGCAGAAAATGTTTTAGACTTGGCTTTCATATAGTGGTTGTAGTAGATTCACAAGATTTTATTTTATTGGTCCTTCCTATGTACTGCTTAGTCTTACTTGCGAGCTATGCTTCTTGAGCTCTTGTTTTGAGGAAAATATTTTCTGTCTACTTGTAAATTATTTTACCAATATTTGGTTTGATCATTATTTTTTGAACTTATTGCAGGAGAAACATAAGAAATTGAAGGAGATTAAAAATATCAAAAACAATTGATAAAAAAAGAAAAAAAAGTAAGCCCTTTCTCTCACTTCAATGGATCATATAAGTATGTTGAACTTGTGATAGTGAAGTCTGACTAGTTAATTGCATTAGATTATGTTGGTAAATTACTAAATTTGACCCTAGAGAATTTGCTGAGAATTGAGTGAGGTTCTAAAAACTACATTGTCCATAGTATTGTGGGATATTGTTAAGAAATTGTTTTAGACTTGTTGGTAATGGCCGGACATATTTTTTTTTTAACTTTATTACATTATCTCTTGTTTCTTTTTAAATTGATAAAAAATTATTGTCTTGTTTTCCGTAATTTCTTAATTTTTTTTGCTAATAATTTATTTATTAATTAATTCTTCAGCCTATAACAACAATTACTTATAAAACAAGTTCTGTCTCGACGGAAGTCAATAGTGAGATCTCTTTGATTCGTCGCACTAGTGACCAACGAATGCTTGAAGATGTTAGAGGTGCTTTTACTACTTGGCCATCAAGATACATTACATTTTAATATTTTATTTATTTTGTATAAGTGATGACACATAATTACGATTTGAGTTAATGTTTTGGTAAGTCAAATATTAGAACTTGAGTAAATTAATTAGGATTTGGTATTATTTTGTTATGATATTTTTATTATTTGCTCAATCTTTTAAATTTCGATTGATATTATATACCAATTAATTTCATCAAATTAATTATTTTTATTAAAATTAATGTATCCATAACGGGCATTGCCCGTTGTCGTTTACAGTATCCATTATTGGCAATACCATTGTCATTTATATTATCCACCACGAGCAGAATTCGTTGTCATTTACATTATTCATCACAGACACTGCCTGTTGTCGAAAATCACCATTTTTATCACTGCTTAATACACAACAGGCAGATGCCCATGGTGGACACCTTTCTACAACGGTCATCGCTCGTGGTGGATGACATTTTTCTTGTAGTGAAATAGGGTTGCAAGAAATAGACTTCTTGGGCTTACACATAAAAGGACATCCGACTCCTCATGCCTATATTGCTGAAAAAATGGTACAATTCCCAGATGAGACTGAAGACAAGAAAGCAAATACAACAATTTTTGGGAATTGTAAATTATGCAGCTGATCATATCCATCATCTGACACAAATGACAAGTTAGATATCCACACGCTTGAAAAAAGGAGCATCCTAGTGGTCTCTAAAAACAACTACAGCTGTCCAGCAATCAAAACAAAAGTGCCAATCACTTCCACCATTAAAGATCCCAGATCAATGAGATCTTATTTTGTAGACGAACGCGTCAGAAAATTTTTGGGATTGAGAAAAATACAATAAGAGAAGAATTTATGGCTATAAATCTAGCCAATTTTCAGAAGCTCAACAACACTATCCATCCTCAAAGAAAGAAGTGCTAGTAGTCCTAAAAGGGGTAAGAAAATTTGAATTCTTTCTTGCTCTTAGTCTTTTTACTATAGAAACAGATTACAAATACTCTGAAGGACTACTCAAAAGAAGGACGGGAGAAATTCTAGATCCACAGCTAGCTCGTTGGTCTGAAACCTTATCAAGGTTCAAGTGGAGGGTACACTGCATCAAAAGAGAAAGTAATACAGTAGCAGAGTTCCTATCCAGGCCAATACTCATGATGCAGGGTCTGTATTTTGAAAAAAGAGAATCTAGTAAAAGGAAATAGCCTTCAAACTTTTTAAAAGATGATGCTGAATTGAAGGAATAAGAGTTTGGTTTGGAGAAATGTGCTAGACTCCTGGAGAATTTACCCACGAATTTGTCCTAGAATATACTCAAAGGCTCGTTTGGTACATGAGACTGGACTGGACTAAATTATAGACCCATATTTGGTGTGTCACCGGACTAGAAAAATGAGACTAATTATTCTGGACCCACAAAAAAAAAGTGCACTATTCCTCATTATTTTGACCGGTGTAAATGCTAGGTCTTATTTTATCCCCTTACAATTTGTCCTCACCACCTCTCCATCTCCTCTGCTATCAACTCCTCCAAACCCAACTAATCTTTTTCTTCTTCTTCAACATTCAAATCGGCCGGCGACCACAACTTCCCCACCTTGGAGCTGAAAATACAAACCGGTAGAGTAAGTTAGTTCTTGCCATCTTCTATATTGGGTTGTTATTTTATTTAATTGTTTTTTGGATTATATACCCATTTGCTTTCTCTTTCTCAGATCTTCAATTTTCTGGGTAGCTTGTTTCCATTTTAGACCAAACCAACTTCTATTATAATGTTTCTTTTCCTAAGTTTGAAGACTCGTGACCTTTGATTATTATGAAGATTTTGCTGCCTGGGTTTTACATAATTTGTAGAGGAAAGAAAATGATATATAGGATTTGATTAATTTATCTTGTGAAGTAATTATACATTGCATATGTGATATGTCATCCCTGGCTATTTTTTTTTATTTGCTTGTAATTTGTTTGTAGTCATTATGGATATTTAATAATGGTGCTTCAATTTTTTTGTTTCCCCTATATACATCAATTTGTTACTCGAAGATTAGAGCAATTTCTGGTAAGATTTCATATCAATTAGTTTGTTAGTCAGTTACTCATTTCAATTTTTATATACTTAAAAAAAATGTAAATTTATTAATTGAACTATATTCTTTTATGAATTATTAGATATGAATCGAAAAAAGATTTTGTTATTTTTGTTGTTAGAGATGTGGCATGTAGAGATGATGATTGTTTGCACGATTTTGATTCACATTTTGAGAAAGAGGACGAACCGGAGACTTATGATGAGACGTGAAGGAAGCTTTTATTATTTGAGTATGAGTGAGACTAGGATGCGTTTTCTAAAAAATATTTTAGAAAATAATGTAATGTGTGTCAATGAATTTAGAATGGACGTAAGAGCATTTGGTATATTATGTGAGTTGCTTCGAACCCATGGATTGAAAAATGATGGTTCGGTGACCGTGGATGAGCAAGTGTGTATATTCTTACACATACTTGCTCATCATGTTAAGAATCGTACTATTAGAAATAGATTTCTAAGATCGGGAGAGACTATTAGTAGGTACTTTAATTTAGTATTGCAAGCAGTTTTAAGATTACATGGTATCTTACTAAAATTTCCTGAACCTGTGAGTGAGGACTCCATAGATCCTAGATGGAGGTATTTTAAGGTATGTTAGTTCATTGTGTGCTTCAACTTTATTTATATTTTTAAATTTACAAATTAATTTACCTTTACAATTTTATTTTAGAATTGCTTGGGAGCACTAGATGGAACTTATATTAAGGTATGTATGCCCATGGGGGATAAACCAAGATATCGAACTAGGAAAGGTGAAATTGCAACAAATGTGTTAGTTGTTTACTCACGTGATCTTGAATTCATATTTGTCCTACCTGGTTGGGAGGGTTCAACATCTGACTCTAGAGTCCTTTGTGATGCCATCACTAGGCCAAATGGGTTAAAAGTGCTAACGGGTAAGGTCATTAGTTAATGTCAAATACTTATGTGTTGTTTTTAATTTATGACAGTACATACCTACACTGATAGGAATGTCGACTTTTGGTTATTAGGTTGCTATTACCTTATAGATGGTGGTTACACAAACGGCGATGGCTTTCTTGCACCTTATCGATCAATAAGGTATCATCTGTCTGAATGGGAAGGAAATATACCTACAAATCCACAAGAGTACTTCAATATGACGCATGCAAAGGCAAGAAATATAATAGAGCGGTGTTTTGGGTTATTAAAGGCTAGGTGGGGGATATTAAGGAGATCGTCTTTCTATCCTATAAAGACCCAATGTCGTATAATTACTGCTTGTTGTCTTCTACATAACTTCATAGGAGGGAGATGTCTTCAGATCTAATGGAACAAGAAACTCGTCAATTTGAAAACAATACAACTATGAATGATGATGGTACCATTGGCACCGTCGAGGCATCTAACCAATGGACTATATGGAGGGATGAATTGGCAGTGCAAATGTATAATTAGTGGACAAGAATTAGGAATGACACTAGTACTTAATTATTTGTTCGTATCTTTGTAATTTGGTTTTTCGTTTTCAACACTTTGGAACCTTGATTTGATATGACTTTCTTTGAATGTTTGAAATACTTTGCATTTTCAATAATTGATGTGATACTTTGATTTTCTACCACTCTGATTATGTGCTTGATTCTCATTTTATCGATTTGAATTGTCTCTTATTTTGCTAAAGGAATGGAGAGTATTGGTACTAGTGAAAATGTTATGCAGGTAAAAGCAAGCAAATGCGAGCTTGGACCATATTTGAAGAGGAATAATTTCTGACAGCTCTTGAAGATTTTGTGGCTAACAGCAAGCGTTGTGACACTGGGAACTTCAAGGCTGGTAGATTGGCTCAAATGGAGAAGGCTCTAAATCATTTGTCCTGGATCTAATTTAAAGGCAAATCCACACCTTGAATCAAAGCTAAAGAAGTGGAAAAAAAATTACAGCACGATTTATGACATGATAAACACCAGCGGCTTTGCTTGGAATGATGTGAAGAAATATTGAAGTGGATAGTAATGAAGCATGGGAGAGCTATGTGAAGGTACAACTCTATCAATTATGTCTATGCAAAATGCTATTTGATTGTGGTGGTGTTGTTTTTTAGGATAGTGTTATAGGATATGTGATTTATTTTATATAATTATGTGGTCAATATTTTTTTAACAGCACCATAGTAGTGCATCTGAATGGAGGAACAAACCATACCCTATATTTGACAGACTTTCTAATATTTTTGGCAAAGACCGTGCTACTGGGAAAGGAGCTGAGGTCCCAAGTGAGATGATGGTAGACATTGGCAATGATGAAGGTGATGATGTTATTGAGGATACTTCTCCATTTCAATTAACAAGAAGAGCAACAACTCTAGGTCAACTCAAGGTAAAAGGAAAAGGAGATCCAGTAATGATGGTGCTCTTGTGTCTGTTCTGAAGGAACTTGTAACACCCCCGACCCGAATCTGCTCGGACCGAATCAGGGAGTGCTACACTGTACGGAAAACTTTGTTTTACTGTATAAAAATCGTGTCCTTAAAATTTAAAAGATAAACATTAAATAATGGTCCAAAAAGATTTTCTGAAATTTTCGCCAGAGTTTCCTCTGTTTTTCCGACTTTCCAAAAACCTGTTTTCAATAATTTCGTAAACACAATTCATATAAAATATTTATAAACATTCAACTTCAAAAGCATTAAAATCCATGGGCCCAATTATCACGAATATTTACAAACATACATAAAACCAAATATCCATTACATATATTTATAAAAAAAAAAACATTTATATTCATGCATGCCGATATAATACATATAAAACATCAAATATGTAGTGGGCTACCAAAATACAGGAGTGATGTGACTCTGAACACTATCCCTGCAGATTCTACTATTTCTGATCCTTGTCCCCTTCAACAATTCTTTTATCTGCGTGTGAGAAACTCAACACGCTAAGCATAACGCTTAGTAGGTGTACCCAAAAGTCAAATGTGCAAATAGTACAATAAGTTTTTAAATATGCAAAATAACATTTAATATCAACATATAGGGCCCATGTAAATCGAATATATCAAATAACATTTCAAATATACAAATCCATCGGAAAACTGAAACAAATATCATATCGAAGCAGATATCAATAAATCCATCGAAAGTCAGAATAAATATCTTATGAAAACATAATAATACCAAATCAAATCATATAACAAATTATATTTCATTTCTATTTCCATTTCGGGCTCCTGATATACTAAACATACTTTTCGGACTGGATTACGGGCTATACAGAACAGAGATGGATACCAACGAAGGATCCGCTGCGTATCCTAGATATATCATAACAGAGTTAGATACCAACGAAGGACCCGCTGCGTATCCCAGATCAGATTTTCCAACCCGCAATGGGTGGTACCTCAATCATAAGATATAGGCGTAGTACTACTCAGAGAACCTAATTAACATGTCAATCTCCTATATCCATATCTATGTTTACATATATCAAAGTCAAATCACTTTTCGAAAATCATATAATTCATTCCGAACAGAATCGTCAATTTAAATTCTGAAATCATATCCAAATCAGTATACACATTTTCGGAATTCGAATCGCATCAATATACATATACAAGCAAATGACAAAATCGTTTCCGAAAATATTTTTGAATCCAGAAATCGCTTCAAATCACATTTAAAATCACATGCAATTATATATCATAAATCCATAGTAAATCCAAATGCCCCAAATCACATTTCGAAACAAATCGCAAAACAATATATACGAAATTGCTTTTAATAATATTCTGTAATATTACTATAATCAAAACATATCGAAAATCAATTCAGAATTTTTTGTAAACAATATTACGGATCCAAATTATATTTCAAATAAACATAATCCAAATCACTAACAATATATATATATATATATATATATATATTCAAAATCAATTTATTACAAACAATATATACCAAATCATCCCAAAATCAATTTCAAACAACATTTCATAATCAAAATAGCTCAAATAAACTAAAAACAATATAATATAACAATTCCGAAATATTCTGGAAAATCTGAAAAATACGAAAACGGTATCACCAAACCTGAAATGCTATTCTTTACACAAAACTCTTCTTGACCAACTTCACCTTCCTACTCCTTCTTCTTCTTCAAGCACTTTCTCTCTCTATTTCTTCTTTCACGCCAACCTTCTGGTTTCTTTGTTTTTTTTTTG
Source organism: Xanthoceras sorbifolium (assembly GCA_003430845.1). NCBI lineage: Eukaryota > Viridiplantae > Streptophyta > Magnoliopsida > Sapindales > Sapindaceae > Xanthoceras > Xanthoceras sorbifolium. Next base: position 10,093,577 of record CM010610.1, read on the forward strand.
TTTTAGTTTAAATGCTTCTTGTTTGATTTCAACTTAGTGGAATTTTCCACTATCATAATTTATATATATATATATATATATATATATATATATATATATATATATATATATATCTTCCTAATTTCAAATTGCTCCCTTGAGCTTCTACAAATCACAAAATGGCAATCCAATTTACAATTAATCACATCCCATCTCGATAATTATTCTAAAAATATTCCACACCTATCCACTTACCAAATTGACTTCACCAATATTCAATTGGACCCATTATCATCCAAATGCACCATGAAAATAATATCTCTAATGGGATTTAACTCGGTTAAAATCACTATTCGTTTTTCAACCATATACTGAATATATATACTTTCCACCAATATAAATCACATACTTGACTATTGCATGCTTAATAATTAATAATAATACTTCTCATAATTATGAAAAATTAGGGGTGTTACAGAACTAGTTGAAGTTAGTGCAAAAAAAATGGATATAGTTGCAGAAGCTTTCCGCAATAGGAATGAAGATCGTTCCGACATTGCCAAAGAACTGAAGGACATGGGACTTTCACCTTTTGAATAAATTAAGGCATTGAAGTTCATTTTGGAGAAGCCACAAAACATTCCTTGTTCATGTCACTTGATGGTGAGATGAAAAATTATTATGTCGACTCTCTCCTGAGTAAAAATATGTAGAGTAATTTTCTCTATACCTGTGTGTCTTTTGCGTCCCACTTTTGTAAACAACTACTTGTGTGTTTGAGAATTAATGTGTGTTTCCTTTTTGTTAATCTGGAAGTTCTTCTACTGTTTTTTTAATGTATCAAAACAGATATATTATTTATATATATATATATATATATATAAAATTAATGTGTGTTTTGAAAAAGATAAAGTGAATGATTACCAAACTTGTTTCATTTGCTTTACTCCTGAATTGTCTTGTAATTGTTTCTCTTATGCATTCTTATTTGATTACTTATAGAAAAGAGAATGAGGTTAAAAATTGTTAAAATTGTTGTTTATATTTGAATAATATGAACATAGTGATATTTGAAAGTTAAGGAAAAAGTTACATAATGAAATAAAAAAAATTTATCAATTATCAATAATGTTTTATATTTACAATTTAATAAAATAAAAAAATAGTTTTTTTCAAAAAAAATATTAATAAATAGTCCGAAACAGCACCAAACACGGGTCTGGACTATTTTAATAGTCCAGCTCTTAGTCCGATGCATACTAAACATAGGTCAGGACTTAGTCTCAGTCCAATCCAAGCCAGTCCAGTCCAGTCTAATTCCAGAATTTAGTCTAGTCCTGCCTGCCAAACTAGCCCAAAAGAGTAATAAACTCTTAAAGATACCCATGGAGTGTAAGACGTCGAGTTTGGGGATTAATATACTGTTGTGGAACAAGAAAAGAAACTTTATTCTATCCCAGTCCCTATGAAGAACAGATGCATGAGACAATATGTAAGCTCACAACATAATTGTTCATGGTTCTGGACGAAGAGACAGACGGGGGCATGCAGTAATAAGATAGGGAACCAAGAGAGCAATACATACTTATTGGTTACTGCTGAATCTATATCTTACGACTATACTTTTACAACCATACTTGATTCATCACAGTAGAAGATATGCTAGAGGAATATGGTTCGACAGGATTCTCAGAACTATTTTCAAGGATCCCCTTACGCTAACTCTCTTAAACGGATACCAGGTCCAGCAAAACACAATCATAATTGTCTAGCTCATAGAAATATATGGGTATCTCAGACCTCTTCTCCACATAATAATATGTGTGATGAAAACTATGACATGTGGTCAGCATGTTACCATGCTAGAACCAGGCTTGTTGAAGTCTATGGCACCATACTCATAACCAACACTTATAATCCAATGTCTTCTGAAATCAAAACTACTGCAGACCTCTTCTACCTTGAAGAAATAAAAGAAGCGCAATTAGCTGATAAAGTGAGGAAGAGTTTGAGCTACGCATACAATATAACACATGGTTAGAACAGCAAGATAGAGGACATAAAGCTGTGACACTAGAGATCCCTCTTGAACCACTAGAGTGGGATCCAATATTCAACCATAATATTTTATGGCCTAATTCAGAAGCCAATACCGATTAGCGGAAGCAATGGTGGAGCCTTCAATAAGGAAACCAAGCTAGCGGAAGCAATAGTGGATATTGTAGATACAGTAGTATGTAATATTACTGTAGTAATATACTGTATTATGTAATAGGTGTGAACATAAATGTACGTAATCATGATAGCCATCATATGGATAAGTGCACTATGTGTAATCATGATAGCCACCATATGAATATGTGGGCTAAATGTAATCATGATGGCTACCATATGAATAGGTTGGCTAGGTATAATAATGTATGTGAATAGTATTGGGATTTATGCTCTAAAGTTTGTAATTGTAAATGGTTAAAGACAATAATAATAATTATTCAGATTATCATTCAAGTTTATAAATGTTTTATATTCAGTAATACATTCGTATTGTGCAAGAAGAACATCCTAGATTGCAAGATGTAACTCATAATAAGTATATGATGGTCATATACAGAGAGGATTCATTTTGAGACATGCAATCTAAAGAGTCCGTAGAGAGCAAACAAAGCTGGGTACTTTGTTTGTGATTGATCTACTGTTGCGGTACATTCTGTAAAGCACGGTGGTCTTATCCTAGACTGCTCATGTAGTTGACATGAGAATGGAGGCACCTTATATGATGAGATCATATAGGATGGGCCACGATTTATATGAATCTCTCACCAATATCCGTTAATAGATGAGATTCATATATAATCGATAAACAATGACTATTTATAGGTGATCTTAATCCTGAGTGTCTTATCGACTCTTTCAGATTGGATCATGGCTTTTGATTTACTATGAGTGATGTTGATGAGAATCTCGACCAATACCTCCGTATCTTGGAGTTGCGGTTTGGCCTTGTGGCTGGGAAGGTTTGAACACAATAGTGGAATCCACTCCTTCTTGATTGAAGTAGATGAGTAGTTTCCTTAAGGATTGATTCGGGGCTTGAACGATTATAAGCGCTCTCCTTTTTCCATGAGGAAGACAAGATTAATTGTTCATTAGAGAATCAATGATACTTAAAGGAAGAGATATTTCTAGAGAGGTATAACGGACTTTATGACCCAGCTTTAGTTATGAACTATTTGTGGAGGATCACACTATATGCAATTAGCTATATCAATGGACGCTGAGACTTCAGATTGTATAAACACGTCTACAGTTCTGAGAGTGCAGCCCTCGGGTTTTTAGTGGAATAACTCCGAGGTTAATAATCATAAAATATTACTTAAAGAGTTTTAATTAATATTACTAAGTATTATTGAAACTCAAAACTATAGGTCCATTAAGTCTCCTTGCTAGCCCTTATGGTTGTTGGTAACTAGGGTCACGGTAGATTAATTGGATGGTTCAATTAATAGTGTTACGAAAAGTAATGCGATTTAAATAAAAGAGAATAATTAAATAATGTGATTATTTAATTAATTAAATATTTAATAAAATGATAGAAATTATTAATATTAAGTATAAGTATTAATTCTATTATTAAATATGAGGTCATGTGATTAAATGATGACTAGGACAAAAGAATTAAAATCAATTAGATTATTTACTAGTCCAAAAGGTCACAGGTTCAAGTCTTTAGGGAGACTAAAAATAAATAGGATTTAGAATCCTATTTTGACTTGGTCAAACTAAAACCCTAAAAGACACAAGTGAAAAAGAAAGAGAATTCGGCCACCAAAAAGAGAAGAAAAGAGAAAAAAAAAAAGTTTTGTCTGACTCTCTCTTCTTTTGCAGGATTCGGCCGGCGTTTCTTTTCACGTGACCTCCATCTCTTGCCGTGACGTGCCCACACACATGTTGTCAGACCGCGGGTCATAGCTCGAAAGATCTGGTGGTAGATCGAGGAATCAGGCAAAAGAAAAATCAAGAAAAATGTATGTAGTTTCTAAAGTCTTTTTCTATGTATATACAGGAACTCGTTCCTGATTGAAAAAAGGTTTTCAATACAAGAAAAAATTTTGAAACCCAATTCCGCATGTATACGATAATCAAAATTATTTTCTAAAATTCCCTTCAAATAGTTGTACGTGAACAGTGCCGGAGGATTGTTTATAAATAGGTTAGGCTTTGGAAGTGTAGAACTCAGAGTTCCAAGAGTTGTAAAAGTTGTATAAAAGCAATCCCTTGTAATATATTCTCTTCTTAGTAAAAATCCCTTATAAAATTTAATGTTTATATTTATGTTGTCTGCTCTGCCTTCATGAAATGTCCACAACCTGAGGATAAATGCTCAAAGAGTTCTCATAACTTGTGTCCTTAGCAGTTTTCTACAGATAAATTTTTTACCTTTATTTGAATTGTTCACACAAAGAGTTCTATTCTAAATCTCCATGTCAAGAATTACTATAAACTTGTAACTATATGACACAAATTAAAATTGCAGAGGGACAAACTTTCGAACCAGGCATAATTGCTATAAGAGAAAGAACTCGTTAAAGGCTGCCAAACGAAGGTCTTTACTACCACCTTCTATGCTTGAGTCGGTTTTTTAATCTTTTAAAGATAACTTCAAATTGGTTAATTTATGTGAAGTATTGTTTAAATGGGTAAATCTTCAATCTTCCAACAACTCAACCTCATACGTAGATAACCAAACCTTTCCAAAGGTTTACAAGCTTGGCCCTCAACTGAGATAATGGAGAATCAAAATGGATATTAGTTTTCTGCGTGGTTAATCATGTTCATAGCAAAAAAGATAAAAAGCGTATCTTACAAGTGCTTCTAAAAATCATTTCATGTCAACTAAAGTCTAAAAGAAAAATAAAATAATTGAGGGTTTGGACATGTAAATGCTAATGTATGGGTATGGGTCCAAATCCAATACCAAACTACCGCCTAGATTGGACTGCCTTTACCTTGAAATAGTATATCATAGTAGTTAGCACAAAAACTCACTTCTGTCGCATAAACATACGTCTCTCTCTCACACTCACACTCTCTCTAGTTGCCGTATCTATCGCCTAAATACTTTCCCACTTTCTTTGTAACCCAGTTTTCGTTTTCATTTTCATTTTCTCTCTCTTCTCTCTAGTTTCGTTAAAAGCATCCAATCTCCTCTGAACTCGGACGAGTTGGATTGACTCTGCTCATAATGTGAATAACCCAGATTTGTTTTTCAGGTATTGTATTTCTAGCTTCTGCTACTTTATTCATTTACTTTTTTTGCTTCCTTTTTTAAAGAGCAAAAAGGGGAAGAAGAAAAAAAAAATCGTGTTGTTTGATTTGGGTTATTATATGAACAACTTGGTAATAAGGTGGGATTTTATTTGTTTATTTATATGTTTTTTTCTTTTTTGGTTTTGATCAGTTTTGGTGTGATTGTTGTGATGTTGGTAAACTGAAGATAGAAGTTAAAGGAGAGACCTTTGTTGGACCTTTTTTTATGATGGAAAACCCTAAGACTCCAGAAACCCTGGAAACTCGAAAACCCAAATGATGAACCCTAGAAGAAGCTCGTGAGTCGTCTGGGTTGTTTGCTTTTAGTGAAAACTGTACGGACTTGGCATTTTCAGTTGGTGAAGAGGGTAAAAGGGTTGATATAAGCAGCGGTGCTGATGTCATTGCTGGTGACTTGGATGTCGCTGAAAGAGTTGATCATATTGAAGGAGAGAATTTCGTGGTGGTTATGGATGCGGATACAGTATCTGTTGTCAAAGATGATAGTGTTAGTACTGTTGAGGTTGAAAAGCATTGTTTTTTAAGTAATGGTGTCGATGGCGAGAACGGAAATAAAGCGGGTTCTGCGGAGGGCAAAATTGGATGGTGAGTTGGTGGGCTTAGGCGGTGATGGGAGTGAGGAAGTTGCAGTTGAGAAGGTTGTAAAAGATGCAGCAATTGAAAATAAACAAGGTTCTGTGGAGGCACAGTTGGAGGGTGAGTTGGTAGGTTCAGTCAGTAATGGGAGCGGAGGAAGTTGTTGAGAAGATTGTAAGAGATGGGGCAGTGAAGGAAGAGGTCATTGCAGTTCAAATGGAGTTGATTCAGTTAAAAAGATAGAAGTTTCCGGAGACAATATATCTATTTTTGTTGATTTTTTCTGGTTCTCAAAGTGGAGTTAGTCATCATAATGAAGCAAATGGAATTGGGTTAAAGGGAGGCGAAGAGGAGATGGAAGTTTTAATTGATAACCAAGAATTCAAGTTTTTTGTAGGTGACGTTGTATGGGTTAAAACCAAAAATCAGACTTGGTGGCCAGGAAAGGGTTTTTGATCCTTTAGATGCATCAGAGTCTGTTGGAAAAAATGACCGGAGGGACTGCCTACTGGTAGGGTATTTTGGCAGTGGCCATGTCGCTTGGTGCCACTCATCTCTGTTGAAGCCTTTTTATGAAAACTTTCAACAGATGTCTGGACAAAGTAAGGCTAGAATCTTCATTGTTGCAGTAGAAAAGGGCATTGGCTGAGTTTGGTAATCGACTGAAATTCAAAGATGATTTCTTCTTGTATTGCAAATGGGAGTCCACTGATAGCTGATAATAGCAGAACTAATGAAGGAGTTTCCATGGAAGAGTGCAAGTCTGGTGAACTTGGCAAGTTTTCAGTCACTCATTTTGAACCTGTGTATTTTCTAGCACAAATAAAAAAACTCGCACTGCTGTTTCCATGCCTGGTATGCTTGAATTTACTATTGCACAGAGTTATTTGTTAGCCTTTTATCATTCCATAGGGCACAGCCGGATGCCTATTTCTCAGCTCCTGGAAACAACTGATGAGGATGACAGTGTTGTTGACAAGTTGATGACTAGAAGCAACACTGATGCTGAGACCGGAGACAAGAGTTCCGCCCCAGCCGAAGAGAACTGGAAAACCATGACAATGATGAAGTTCTACAGCAACAAAAGAATGAAGCTCTGGCCATGATTTTGGGCAGCGACCTGGCTGTCGTACCAGGGAACCACGGTGGCAATGTTGCTGCCGAAGTTGTCTCAGGCAAAGTGGCATCAAATTTCAGAAAGAGAAAGAGGAAGGCAGATTCTGAAGCTGCAAATGGCAGTAATAAAGTTGAAGGCCTTGATGCCAGTGCATTGGCTTCCCCAGCTACACAAGGGGAGGGCAGCCTCATTGGATCTCCAAAAAATGCCGAGGCTTCTAGTGTAGGAAATGGAGATGAGCAGAAACGAGGGAAAAAGTGAAAAGGGCACTGATTTCAGAGAGCGGAGGAAGAGCAAGTATTTGTCATATCCCTATGTAAAACTGGGGAGAGAAAGGCTTGCTAAGCGAGCCAGAAGATCCTAAGGCACTTACTCATGAAGGAGAGGGAGGATGCAGGTGCTGGTCTGTTTGTAGTGCTCCAATCGTCAAATGTAGTGGCAAAAGGTTCCAGAAAACATGGTTCCGGAAATTCATTAGTGGGAATGATATATCTGCTAATCCAGAATTGATAAACACATCTCCAGCTGATTTGCTCTCTGAACTCTGTTTTACAGCTGTGGATTGCTTTTATCCGAATGAAAGTAAAAATTTTGATTCAATTGAGTGGTTCTTTTCCAGATTCAGGATATCAGTATATCATGATGAGTCCATTTATGAGACGTACTGCAAGAATATGATTGGTCAGAAACAGAAAGATGCTAAACCTGATATGCATGAAAACCCTGATACATCTCTGGGGGAAAGATCCACAAGAAACAAATCAGCCTCCAGCCAATAGTGATCCACAGCAGAAAATGCAAAAGAGAAAGAAAATACAAACCCGGTGAGATCAAAGATTAAATCTCTTTCGGGTCTATCAAATGTTAATATAAACATTGATACAAGTGGCACTCTTGCACTTAATGGTAGATATGTGGGAAAGAACAATGATGAAGATGGAAAAAATCCAGTGAATCAGCAGACTGAGCAAACCATTAGCATACCTGATTTGAATGGTAATGGTGCTATACCAATGCATTGGCAGAAAATACACAGGTTATTGGCCAAGTTGTTTCTGAGACTAAGAAGAGGAAGAGGAAGAAGAAGAGCTGCTTCAGATAACAAAGTTACTGCTAACTTACAAGAGGGGAATAGAAACCATGTACAACCTGTCTCCTTGGTGGTGGATTTGCAGGTGAAGGGCCCCTACTCAATTAACTCCATTCCTGAACAAAGTAATGGGAATTCTCCTATCCCAGGCTTGTGGGTCAGAGATCCACCTGAAGTTGGCCTGCTCTCAGCTAAGCCTAAGCAGAAAAAGGAGGAGAAGAGCAAAAGCAACATCAGGGACTCCAGGTACAACACCTAATGCTGGCCTTCCCGATTTAAATGGAACTAGCACTGAACCCAACGCGTCACCTCAGGCCAAACCTGAGCGGAAGAAGAGGAGGAGGAAAGGGGAAGCTAGTGCGGGAAGCTGAGTAATAAATCAACTTCAAGGATATTAGATATTTATAACAGAGCTGAAACTAATGCAGAAGCCTTTGGAGCCGCTGTCATTTTGACATTTGCCCCAGAAGTTTCCATTCCTTCTAAAGAAGTTCTGGTTGCAACATTTTGCAAGTTTGGGCCCTTGAAGGAATCAGAAACACAAATGTTAAGTGATTCAAATAGTGCCCAGGTTGTTTTCACAAAGAGTGCAGATGCTACAGAAGCAGTTCGTAGTTTAGAGAAGAGCAATCCTTTTGGTGCAACCCTTGTCAACTTCCAGCTCCATCCTCTACCCGTGGAGGGACTTAGGACTCTGGTAGAGCCTTCGGGTTCAGTTGTTCAACCCGGTGAGACACCTCCCATCGACCTCATAAGACAGAATCTTGAGATGATGACATCAATGCTGGAGAAGTCAGGAGATAATCTTTCTCCAGAGATGAAAGCCAAGTTGGAGAGTGAGATTAAAGGCCTCCTGAAAAGGTCAGCTCCATGCCTAGTTCTTCCTCTTCCTAATTAAAGTTGTAAGATATTAAATTCACCATTTAGGTTGTTTATTGATGTAGTCACCCTGTTGGTAGACTAGATTGCTTGAAACTGTTCTCTGTAAGAGCTGTAGCTTTGTATCTCTCTCTCTCTCTCTCTCTATCTCTCTCTCTCTGCTAGAACTGAGAACCTGTGTAGTTCTTGCTGCACTTTTTTATGAGCATTGCAGACATTAATGTCTATGGATTCCGTGTTTTCCTCTTTGGTTCCTCTGGCGTTCTATTGGTTCTGTTTCTTTTTTACTTCAGTTTTATGTTTGTATGTGGCAAGAAACAAATGCATCTCTTTGAAACCAAGCGCCATCCACCTCCACGGCAACTCCACCCAATGAATCATTAAGATTCATTTTTCAATAGAATCTTCTGCATTAATTGCTTGTCGTTTACTGATTAGGTCTGAATTCTGTAATGGAGCCCCTTAATGAAATTTGAACAACCTGTAAAAATGGATTTTCTTATCTGAATACACCATTGCGGCTTGGCCTGCATTGGTCTTTCCTGGCTTGAAATTTTGATCCATTTGTGTTTAATTTGGAGCCAGAGTGCGAGACTCGAATCCTTGTGTTGTCACTGGAGATTAAGAGGTTGGAAAAGGCCCCATAGAGACCTAACACAAACACGAAGATCAGCCAGAAAATCTGAGCATGAACTCAGAATGGTTTCATCGTAAATCCAGCAATCTACCTTTAGCTACATAAATCTCAAATACGGGTGCAATTTCTGTTGCACTTTGGTTAATCAACTAATTCCATTTCTTGGTCAACCTGGTTGTTGGCTCCACATCAATCTTCAAATAGCTGAACTCACATTTATAAATTACAATGGACATATTTTCCATGAGAGTAAGTTTCAGTGGAATATATGCTTTTATAACTTCTTGTATGCATGATTCAGAAATTGAATCAAATAAAGAACAGCTACAAGTAGGCAACCCAACGTCAAAAATATAAATCCATCTGGACAATCAAGCAAAAAGTTATTTTCCATGCTAAATTAAGCAAAACGAGAATTTTATGTTTATCTTTTATTTTCCTTTTCTGCGATCCCAGCAAATTTCCTAAATAAAGTTCCGACACTAACAACACTGGTTTCTTACAATCTCGCATGATTGATTTCCAAGTAAGCACTGAGAGGAAGTACTAGCCATCCACATAACAAAGCCCATGTAGAACCATAACTGGATTATGAAATCACTTGTAAAACCATGACTGATAGTTCGATGCTACAATGTGACTTGGCGTTTTCATTCCATTACTGCAACTCCTCCAGCAGCTTTTATCTTCGCTATTATGTCATTTGCCTCCTCTTTGGTGACACCTTGTTTAAGCAGAGCAGGTACCTTCTCAACCAGGTCCTTTGCTTCCTTCAATCCCAAATTAGTGAATGTCCTCACTTCCTTGATGACCTTGATTTTCGCGGCGGCATCAAACTTCTCTAGTTTCACATCAAAGGCTGTCTTTTCCTTTTTTTCCTCAACTTTTGCAGATCCAGCAGCTGCCCCTCCCTGCTCACCCAAGTCCATGCCTTCTGTGGAAATTGGTTGCAACTTTGGAAACCTCAGCCTCTCAGTGAGACTAGGACCGAGTTGCTTGCGTTCTTCAGGAGTCAGGGCAGCAATGCGCTCAGCAAGTTGAACGATATTATCAGAGGGTGGAGGTCTTGGGCCATATGGATCATAGAATGCTGGATATTTGTACTTTTAGGCTTTGCTTTAGGATCTCTGGGAACGAAATCATGTTGAAATGAACGAACCTGCAAAGGCCCGGTTATTTCAGGAAGAGTAGGACGGGAACGAATAGCTCGAGCAAGCGCAGCCAGCTTCATGGTTTTGTCTCCAAGTGAAATCAAAATTAGTCATGAATATCTACTCCATGACAATTTGCAAACCACGAGAAAACTTATGCTTCGTCGTTAAAATTGCAGAGCACCTTTGGAAAGCTCACCTACCTTGAAAAAGAAAAAGGTAACATTTAGTTGATAAACAATGGAAAAACATATTTCACTTGTATCATGCAGAAGACCAAGAGAACATTTGTTGGATACAAGCCAGATGCCATACAAAAGCATGACCCGCTGACATTGTGATTAAAATGCAACTTCATTACCCATAAATTGTAAGACATTCACAGCAATTGCCCATCAGTAAAAATTGCTACATGACAAGTAACTCGAAAGTAACTAATTTTACTTGAGATTCAAAACCAGCACATGCGCTAGGATGCTCCAACCAGAAATTAAGAAAAGGACTGATAAATAAGGTGAACTCATGGATTGAAATTTCAACTACAGCCTTGCAGCAGATAGGTATATCACTTACTTATGAACCATAAAACAGTGACCATGGTCTATATCAACAAAGTGCAAAAGACTAATTAGTGCTTTATATACATCAGCATGACAACTTAGCTAACCGAGTTCTGTGCAAGTGTAATATCTAAAGCATCAACAAATTGAAAGAAATTTGCAACAGCATTACCGCCGTACCCCAGATTACCAGAGTACATCAATATGATAGCTTAGCTAACCGAGTTCTGTGCAAGTGTTATATCTAAAGCATCAACAAATTAAAAGAAATTTGCAAGTGTTACCGCTGTGCCCCAGGTTACCAGAGCTACATCAATATGATAGCTAACAGAGTTCTGTGCAAGTGAATATCTAAGGCATCAACAAATTGAAAGAAATTTGCAACAGCGTTAGCTGTGCCCCCAATTACCAGAGCATCATAAACAACGACCCCCCCAACAATTGTCCTTGGGCTTCAGCTCCAGCGGTAAAGGAGTAAAAGACTAATAAATTTTATCAACATTTTGTAATCATCTTATTATATACATTACACTCCTATCCATTATTCCATCAAATGAACCCAAATTGAGTAAAACAAAATGAAGTACAAACCTTCAAGCAAACGCTATATCATTTCTAATGAAGCAAACTAATCTAACAAAAGAAACAAAAAAATCAAATACAAACCAAAGCAAAAACCAGTATTTAACAATCATGTAACAATAATCAAAAACTGTACACTGGATGGTTTTTCCAGTGAGCAGAGAGACTGACAGTGACCAAAAGAAAAATGAGAAGAGAGCAACATACGATGATTTTTCCAGTTTATGATTTAAAATAAGTTTTTTACTTGGATTAGAAAAGTGCAATTAAAAATTAAGCTACCAAACTTATATTTATTTATTCTATACTAAAGTATGCCTTGTATTTTACAACTGAAAACTGAATTCAAATACTGAAACAGGACTGAGACACCAAAACTGCTTGAACTTCTCACCAATTTTTAAATTCACTAAAATATTTCAAGACACAAGAAAATGTAACAAAGTTTTCTAGTCGGCATTTACACAAACACGTGGTGGGAGCAGCAAATGTTCAAGACTTACCCGAGCAAGGTAGAAAACATAGATGATTAGTTGAATCCATGGTGACAGCAATAGACATATTAGTCAATGAAGTAACATAAAGTTCTAAATTACAGATTACAAACATATATGGAAAAAATATATATATATATATATATATATATATATAAAATGTTACAGAGCTCAAATGAGGACTAATGTTAGAGATTTTGGTAACGAAATGAATAGAAGTTCAAGAATGTAGAGACTGAGGTTTGCTTGGACAGAGATCTCACCAGAAAAGTTGATTGAGAGAAGGGAAATCGAGTTGATTAGTGCAGTATCGGACTAAGCGAGCAAAAACCCCTACTGTTTGGACGAATAAAAATTAAACCCTAGACTTATGCAGTTACAAGCCGTTGTAGCCCATCACAAGCCTAACATAGGTTCACTCGATCAGCAGTTGATTAGACATCGAGTCAATACATTAGCAATTATGTGCTGATTGAGTCTGCCTTGACTTGATCAAGTCAGAATCTGCCTCGATAAAATCAAATCGAAATTTGACTCGATCGAGTCAGCCAATGAGTCAATAACTCGAGTCAGGTTCTGACTCAATCATGTCACGATCACACAGACTCCTCGTGTCGAACTTTGACGCAGGAATGGCAACGGGTCGGATCGGCGTCGGATCAGCATCCTCCAAACCCAAAACCCGGTTTGGATAGGATGCTCCAAACCCGATCCATGTCCCATAAAAATTTTCAATTGCCGCTCCAAATCCAAACTCATTCGGAGCGGAGTAATCCATACCCGACCCTAACTGATAAGGTACAATTTCTATTTTTTTTTTTTGTGAAAATAAATATTCAACACTATAATTAAAAAAAATATAACATACAATTGAAATTAGACATAAAGTACAAGTAAATTTTAATACACACTTAAATTTACACACCTATTAAAATGATTTTTAAGATGAGATGTGCCATCGGTTGGACCACCATTTATACAAGCTTTGCAATAAATGCAAATCACTTTGATCCGCCCATTAATTCTGTCTTTTATAATGGGGCTACACTGATGATCTTAACCTCGAAGAATTGAGTTCAAGTTTGCGTTCTACAATGGAACTATTCGTAGGATTATTAGATACAATTGGTTCATCTAATATTTCATCTATTAAGTGCGGATTAGACATGATTTCAACCTGTATTATCACAAATTTATTCAGATTTCATCTCAAAACAGTTATTGAACAAATTAAAAAAAAATCACAAGAAACCATTCAAAGTACACTGAATTATTCATTTAACTAATCTATTCACATGATAAAAGCAAAAGCTTATTTTTAATGTCTTCTTCTCAAACCTAACAACATCCAATAACAAACAAGCTTATCTTGCAAAATAGAAAAGAACATGCAATTTAACAACAACACGGAGACTATACAATAACTGTAACTTGTATAATTTCTTGTATGAATAAAGAACTATTAACTATTGGACCAAAGTGTCTGGTATTGTGTTTACTAGTCGGTAGAATACGCTATTTTGGAAAAAGTATGAAATTTGCATTTATTTGTAACAATAGTCAATGGAGATGTCTTGTTTTGTGGATGTTAACATCATTCTATTTTACTGCATACGTTGAACTAAAAATATATAAATAAATCATTTATGGAGAATTTTAACTTGTTTACTAGAAAAACTCACAACAAAATAATTGTTTAGAGACTTGTTAGCTGTAATTTTTTTTTTTTTCGATCTGTTTTTAATCAAATGCCCGGAAGAGAGTCGAAGGAAACTTAAAACTCTAAACTACAAGAGAAAATAATTAAAACAAAAAATCATCTTCAAACTAAGAAGGAAACCTAAAACCTACTAAAGAGTCAGAATAACGTTGATTCAAATTAAAGCTTTTTTAATTTATTTTCTCTTGTTTTTTAATACATCTTTCTCTGGTTTTGGGTTTTGCCTCAACATTTTCTTCTCTTGAATCTTGATTGAAAAATTTGTATTACAAAAAATCTGTATTCGGATTATGGATATACAGAACAGAACAGAGTAGAAGGAAAAAAGAAATTATTAAGAATAAAAAAGCAATAAAAAAACCAAGAAACCCTAAAACATGAGATGATGGTGGAGAGACAAACCAGAGAGCAGACTGCAGAGAGAGGTGACGAGAGGCGGTGGCGACTGGCAAGCGACGCAGCGGCGATGGCGAGTGAGGGAGCGACGGTGGAGAGAAACCAGAGAGCAGACTCAGCAGAGAGTGATAGCTGGTGGCGAGAAAAATCAAAGATCAAATAGTGAGAAAAATCAAGGAGCAGAGACAAGTAAGAGGGAGAGGGAGTGAGAGGTGGGCATCTGGTGGGAAGGGAAATTAGGGTTGATTTGTTTTTAGTTTTTTTTTTTTAAATAAAAAATTAACCGGTAAAACGGGGAGGAGCGGATCAAAATGATATGCCCCCGTTCCTGACCCAATTACCTAGCTAGGTCAAAACATTTAACATCCATTATTTGGATTTATTGCTTCATACACACACTAAACGGAGTGGGTATCTACGGATTTGGATCGGGTTAGGAATTTTTATCATCCCTTCACGCGATCGAGTCACCTGTTTACTCAAACGATCGTTAGATGACCTTACTCATGCAATGGTCAAAAATAGCCCGAAAGGTTTGGACCCGAAACTGGCACAAGACAAACAAAATACAACCCAAGAAGGTTAAGCAAACCCAACAACAAGCCCAATTACCTTTGAAACCCGTCAGTCACACGCGCACAGACTAAGTCAAGCCTTTGACAAAGTCTACAACGGAGTCCACGACGACTCAGATGAGACCGAGATATTAGGGATTCCTGATATCTCAGAACGAGATTCTCTGGATATCCTCTATTCATTTCTTTTAAATATAAAACCTAAGCCTCATTAATTAGGTCACGCGTAATAGAAAACAGAGCAGTCATTATACTCAATCTAAGCCAGTCATACCTAGACCTTGTCGACCCTAAGGGCACACATTGCTAAGCTCAACATTTCAAATTAACGATATTTCGGTGTACTGAACATACAACCAATCGACAAGCCTATTACATTCGACGTATATTCATCATTCCGCTCGACATCCAGATCATTACAAGTAGCATTCTATCCTTGTTCAACATCACTCATTCATATTTTCTAATTTGGGCGTCAGAGACTGTTTGGCTGGCACCATCCTGATGTCTCAGAGAATTCGATCCTATTGATCTCATTTTGCAGGTTGTAGGCCCCATCTTAACCCGAACGTAGGTTCCGGATCCTACCAGTAGATCCTAACATCTACAACTCATCGAGTCATAGTTTGGCTCGACAGATTTTCATATATGCTCGAAATCTTGTCATATGCTGATCAAATCAACCAAAGGAAAAGACTAACTCATCAGGCATTTGACAATCATATAATAATAATCATAAATTCACTAGACCGCATTGATTAAAACTGTGAGAGTAGTAAGATGACAATGAGAAGAGAGACTGATACGAATCAGATGAAAAATGAGAAAAGAGCAAAAACCTGTGATTATGAGCAATTTCTGAATGAATGTGATCAAATATGACCACATGCAAAAGAATTGAATGTGCTAGGGTGCGTCACAAAGATGGTGCACTATACACACTCACTAGACATGTCTCTAGCAAGAGATATGTTCAATGACAAATGAACATGACCGTCCATGAATAGAAGCAATGGTAGTGAACCATTACGACTCGCCAACCACCACCTGAAGGTGTATAAATAGACCTTGTCATTCACTTGAATAAAAACTATAAAATACTATACACAGAGACAATACTCTGTGAAATCCCTCTCGGATAAACCCATATATATTGATATAGAGAGATAGGAGTTTTGGGCGGCCTTTGCATGTAACCACCAGCTTAATAGCATTATCACAATCCTTCTGCACAAAACCCTTCAGTGGTATCAGAGCCTGGTTACAGATGCATGGTCGTTCAATTTCGAGTTTAGGGAGTGTTCAAATTCAAGGGCGAATTTGAAAAATCTGAGTCTGGAAATGGGTTCACATAGTCCGAAAAAGAAAAATTTGGACTTTAGGAATGTTGGATTCAAAATTTTCAAGCGAATGTTGTAGAAAACATGGCGGACGCGTGAATGACACACGTGATGGAGGAAGAAGGCGAGTGGAGGGGGTGCGTGCTTCACACGCCCAGCACGTGCACGCCACGCGCCATGCAGAAATTGAAGCGGATCCGACCCAGGAAGGATCCGCGTTCCGGCCCGCCAAGAGATTCATCGCAGTTGAGTTGTACGCCTCGACCCGACTGTCTTATGTGAACTGGTCCATTGATTTAAACTAGTTCAAGGGCTACCCAGTCCGGTTTGGTCTAGTCCTTCATTTTTCAATGGTCCAGTTCAAGGGTCAAATCACCTCGAAATGACTCGAAATTAAGTACCCTAAGGTATTTTGATGTCCCAGATTGATCCGTTGGCTTCAGAATTTCATTTTGAGGGATCAAACTTTAGAAAATTTGGAAAAGCAAACGATCCAAGTGAATGTGAATTATGTATTGTTCGTACATTCTTTTAGCGACCATAACTTGAGAAGAAATTTGCAATTTATCGAAGTAAATAATACTTTACATAATTTAAATAATGATTCTAGTGATGACTCCCATGCATATTCTAGCGATGATTTAAGTGAAGATTAAATATATTTTTATTTATATAGCTTAAGTCAAGTGATATATTATACTAGAATGTATATAGTTTCACTAATTGTTAGATTTTTTTTTTCTCTATTGAATTTATAATATATTTATTATGTATTGTGAAAATATTATGTGTATTGTTAAGACTATAGCAGTAGAGAGAATAAATGAATTTTCATTAAAATAAAAATAGAACATGTTTGTAATATGAAAATATTTTATATAATGATGGAATTCGAGTGAATGGATAAAATTTTTATCACCAAAGTAAGGGAGTGTTAAAGTGTAAAAATAAATATTTTCTTGGAAATTGTAAATGTTTATAAATGATATGTATATATAAATATATTACTAAATCTGAAGGATAATCAAATTAGTGGGAGTAACAAATGTTAATAAATTGTCTTTAAAATATGATCTTCAATTCTATGAAAGTAAATCAATCAGGGGACAAGATTCAAAAAATTTTCTAAGGCTATCCAGAAATTGTGGGGTACAGCCACAAGGGATATTTGGATTCTAAATATGTGGGAAAATTACAAAGGGATTTCAGATTCTAAATATGTGGGAAAATTACAAAGTAGAATTGGAATCCGGAATTAGAACCAACTTGAGAAAAATTTGGAATTAGTTGATATACATAGAGTAAGAAAACTCATTGGATATAAATCAGTACTTAAAGAAAATTGAAGACAAGTGGTCATCTAGATAGGTATAATAATGTAATAGCTAGCCTAAACACGATACATAAGAACCTGGGATAGACTTTCTTGTTGATAGTGGCTAAAGATAGATGTCCAAAAGGTATCATGACACAGATAGATTTAATTAAAACATCTTCACAAATAATAGTATTTGTAGATTAATTGACAAGGGAATAAAAGTCTACAAATTTAAGTCAAGCAAATATCTACGAAAAAGTTTCACTTAGAAATCCTATAATTAGGATAAAAGATAAGTCAACTGGGTATACAGTTGTAAGTATAATAAAAAATTATCAGTTTTATCACTGTGTATAGAGGATATTAGCATGTAACCCAATATATGCAATGACAAGAGTCAAGTTGAAATTATGTAATACAGTGGGAGTAGCAAAACTAATACCAATTTTAGTTTTAAAATAATACACTGGTAATAGTAAACATTGAAATTTATATTAGATAATTTATACATACAAAAGATATGAAATTTTAGTCTTTAAATTTATAACTTATTAACTATCGTGATACAAGTTTTGCAGGTAATTTAAATTTTTTTAAATGTTAATAAGTAAATATTTATTTAACTTCAGTAAAACAATTGTTTCTTGGTTAAATAAGAGACATGCTTATGTTGCGAAGTCAATAAAGGAAACAAAATATTTTGCAGAACTATGGTTAGTACAGCTGTATGTTTTTATGTATTTTTATAGTTTGCAAATTAAGTATACCTGATAAGATCAATGTGTTTTGTGACAAAAGGTCAATCATCTTCTTAATTAAGAGTTAAAAGAAAATAACTCTTGGGCAAACACACTTATATAAATTATCACTATATTTGGTATTTAGTGTTAAGAGGAAGGAAGTAAAGGTCGACTGTATATCCTCCGGTAAGATGATAGCTAATCCCAAAGACCAAGGGCTTATCTTTGAAAATGCTAAGAAAGCATGTGACTACTATGGTTTTGAAAATCATCTAGATGTATAGTCGGAACATGCGGTATAAAAGTATCTTTGTAAAAATCTCGGGGACGCCTGAAATGACCAAATGATACAACTCTATCTTATTAGAATATTGGTCGAAGAAATATAGAGGACACTAACGAGAAAACAAGGATTATAATAGATCTTCTTATATGTAAAATCTGATTAGAGGCATCAAGATGAATCCGTATAATGACAGGCGTTTGTAAAGTCGTCGATAAGATGTATCAAGGAAAACCCTCGGACTGGCCTTGAAGGAAGAACTTGATCAAAATTTTGGACGCAGGTCAAGTTTTAGACTGGACTGAAGTCGCAAATAGTTACTAAGTTCGGATAGTTTTTCCTAGTGCAAGAATGTTAGTGACATTTTATTTTTTAAAAAAATAAAGTCAAACCACTAAACCAACAAAATGGTTTGGTTTGGCTTAGTTTAGTTTGAGTTATCAGTTTAGTGTTTCTGACAAAAAAAATCCCAAAATCAGTTTTTTTTTTTTTCCCTTTTTTTTCTGTATAAAATGTTGCATCGATTTCAATAGATTAACGTCGAACCAAATTACGTGACGGTCTTCTACTAACAATTAGGTGGGAGTGAGTGAGGGGGCACTAAAGCTATATAGATGGGGTCACATGCAATGACACGGAATTCAAAGAGAATGTTTTTGCTTTCCATGAAAAACACTGCTTAATTTGCTCTCCTTTCATGTCTACACTGCAAGGACAGTTATCCAACTTTAACAATATAATAATAACATAATCACTCACAGATCATACAGATCAATTTCAGCATGTAAAGATAGACTAAATGTACCGTAATATGTTTATTTTAAAACTAGAAAAAAAAAAGAAAAAAAAAAAAGAAAGAAGCACTTCTATATCTTCCTCGATATTACAACAAAATCCTAGAGCTTTGAATGTCTTACATGGCCAAGACACCAAATTAGAAAAATATCATCTTTAGCTAGAAAACAAACAAAAATACAAAGCCAAACAATTAAGGCACTTAGGGCAGTCATTTTTGGACTCTTCAAGTTTCTCATTCACACTAGCTCTTTCTGTCCTCGCATGTCAAGTCAATGAAAATTGAAGAGCACCTTCACTTAAAAAAGGAAACACAAAAATACAAAACCTTTCCATCAAAGGCACATTACTTAGAAGTAGTGACTGCATATATAAATAACTAGCATGCATGACTGAATTGTACTCTTAGATTACCATTGATTACAAACAAAGAGCAGTTCTTGGATTAATTAGTTTAGACTAGTGAATTTGTCGCGGACGATCCGTAATTATTCATCATGCCAGTCCATGACCCCAAATTGCTTAAGTTGTACCCAAATGTGTCTTTCCCAGCATCTGAACAGCCTTGATCTTGCCAGTCAAGTGACAAGAGCTTGGTGTTTGGCTTGACATCAATTGTGCTTTGGTCCTCATTTGCATCGTATGGGAGCATCAGCCTCTGGCAAGTGTCCATGAAAGTGCCACTATTTCCATCAAGAGACATCCCAAATGGAGAGCAAAGACCATGAACATTTGGAGCCAAACCATTACTCAAACCCCCAAGTGATGATCCACCAACCATACCCATCTCACCATTCCCCATGAAATCATTATAATTATTCCTAGAACTACCGACTATAGCTTCTAACTTACTGTCCATAAAATCAATTGGCCTCGGGTTTTGATCAAGCATGGCATTGTACTTAGTCTCCATGAAATTAGGGTTAGCAAGTGTGCCATGAGACCCAAGAATGTTACCAAGGTGTGAGAATTGCATTTCTGGAAATGAAAGGTGAAGATCAGTTGGGTTGTGATGAGATGATGATCCGGGGTTTTGGTTAATGGGTTGATGATGATGATCGTTTGATTTTTTAGAAGCAACTTTCTTGTTCTTTCTACAGCCACCGCCAACGGGAATGTTTCTCAGGGTGCCTCCTTTGGTCCAGTACCTTCTACAAGTCTTGCAGAAGTACCTCGGCTGAGAGAGGCTGTAGTTGTTGTAATAGCAAAACTTGGTGTGTGTGGACTCACACCTTGGACACTTGAGAGCCTGGTCATGGGGGGGCCTCAGCCTTCTCTCTATCAAGGGCCTTGAGCAGGTGAGCATGTCCCCACCAGACGGTGAAGAAGAATCAAAGCCAGAGTCCTCGTGAACGGTGCCCTGACAATAAGGAAAACAAGGAAACAGTGGAAAATGTGTTAGCTATGATGACTAGACAATAATAATCTTTGTCCTTTCCTGGACGTCAAATACTGAGAGGACTATGCATTCCATTCTCTTTTCAGAAATCAACTAGAATAATGTCAGAGAATATAATTGATACACTGAACCCAAGAAGTAAACTGAAATGATCTGAATATATCTTATCAGCTTCCAATTATAGAACAAACAGTTGCTGAGTCTGGAATTCGCCTCATTAATCAATTATTGCTGCTCATAGAGGTTTAAAGTAAGTGCTTTTGGTTTTTTTTGGTAATTACATGAGAATTCGAGTTGATTTTTACTAGCTTCTAGAGCGTATTACCATAATTCTAGTCATTCTAATAATGCTAGCACATGCATGATTTGCGCAATATGACCAAATTATATAGGTTCCCCCAACTTTTGGCACATTAGGTGGAAGAAAAAAACATGCTGTCACCGAAATTTTCCGCCGAAAATTAACTGGTTTTTGAGAAATGATCTCTAAATGTGCTTGTCTTATTTATGAAATATTGCATTACTAGCTATGTGATTGCAATGGCCTCCGAGTCAGAAGTTAAGCTTCAAGAATCAGCAAACCATGAAATGCAAAGCCTTGACAAAAATAAATTTAATGTTTTGCACCCCACACATAAAATAAAGCTTATCACAGCCTAAAGCAGTGTCAAGAAACTGTTAAAGCCGATGGATAGGAAACAACATGAGAGTTTCAATTGCAAGTAAAAATATATACCTGAAGCCAATCAGATGAATCCATGCAAACTTGCATTGAAGTAAGACCAATTAACCAAAGCCAACTACAAGGAAAAGAACACACAAAAGATCCCAATTACAATCCTTTCGATCTCTTCAGAGTTCAAAGACACTTCATTTATCACTCCTATAAGCTATAGCACTCATCAACTTGTGTGTAAATGACGAGTCTGTGTTGTTGAAAAGAGAGAAGAGAATGGAAGAGAAGGGAAGAGAGTGAGTGAGAGAATGGAATTGTCTGGTAGAGAGGAGGAGGGGGGTGGTGGTGAATAAGAAGGAAGAAAAAGGCAGCTTGTTATGTAGAGAGTAGCTGCTGTTTTTCAGCTACGGTCCATACATACAGCGTCGGTGGGCAACATTCGTGTGGGCCCCTACTGTGTCTGATCAATGTTTGGGACACTGGACCCACATCTTACCTCAGCTTGACTAAAACACCTCGACTGAAATCGGACGGACTTGGATTATCATTTATCTCCGCGCTGCTCCAACCACAGCCATTGGATTGCGATCCGGGTACGTCAGAGATCGCGGCGTAGTCGTCACAACTCGAAGCTAATGGGTCCAGGTTTTATTTTATTGATGGTGAAAGAAGCTTGGAGGGACGACAGACTATAAGATAGAGCGATAGAGAGAGTGAGAGAATAAATATTTTGGGGTTTCCGATAAAGAGAGAAAGCATAACGAAAGAGCACTCCACTTGCGGGCCCTGTCTGTGGACCCCACTCGCTCTCTCCTACAAGCAAAGGATAGATTCCTCCCACCACTCCCTTCTCACGTGCCGCCTCCTCCTCCTCCTCCCCCTACTACTACCGACTCTCTCACCACTACTGCCGTTTGTTAATATTGTCTGCACAGCCCCGGCTTCTCTCTTCCACACTCTGGATTTTTAACTTTTGATATGGTGATTATATATATTTATTTATTTTATTTAATTCTATAATTGTATAGTTTAATACTGGAATTTTAAATGCTAAAATCACGATACTGCATATCCATAAATATTACTACTCTTTAATTCTGTGCCAAAAAGAAAAGAAAAGAAAAAGGATAATTTCTGACAGTGTAGAAATGAACTCAGAAAGTATAAAATGATAAAGCTTGAGGAAAATGTTCATCATTTTATTCAAGAAACCCAGTTTAAATATTCAAAAAAAAAAAAAAATTCCCAGCTAGCGGACATTGTTGTTAAAACGCGAGAGAGACTACATCAAAACATAGGCGCGTTTAAGTTTAGGTCACAACGTACATGAGATCACGAGGGTGCTTTAGAGGGTGATTGCGTGAACTACACACTTGAGTCAATAGGGCCCCAAGTACACACTGTCAGGTGAATAAAGTGTCTGTGTTCGCTCTGTGTGTCCACATTCTTTCACCGTACAAACTGGCAATTTTTTCCTTCCTGCGAGGAGTGTGTATTACCTAGTTATCACTTCAAACATATTAGTCCACAAGAATAATCATCGTTACTTTCCATATATAATCATCGTTTTTTTTTTAGCCATCTCATCTGGTACAGAGTTAATTATCATCCCAATGATAACTATGCTTTACATTCTCTTGAAATGTTCACAGCAAAGGAAGCAATTTTCATGTGGTGTGCCAACCAAGCATGGGTTTTGAAAACAAAAGCAATTCTAGTTTGTTTGACACGGACTTGTTTTCAATAAGATATGACAGATTTTTAGCTAACCATGCATCCTCTAAGAAGCTAGTAATGCTGTGATACATGATGTTATTATGGATCCTATTACCTTGTTCTCTACATTTAAAATTTTTATAAAAAATTATTTTCTAATACACAAATTATTTTATGATCACAAATTACCAAACCAAAGACACCATAAGCATATATACGTGATTCTGCTTGTACATTGTAGTACTGGAAACAGTAGCTCGATCAGAGTGTAATAATGTGAACGGAGCTTAAGGTTGCTCTTTTGAAACCGTCAAAGAGATGATAAGGACTTAAAGTTCGTTTCGCCTACCACAAACATTAGTGGACACTAGTTGTTAATTGCATGTATATGTCGAAAGTGGACCAATAAGCAGTCATGTCTCAATCCCTAATATATAGCCCTGATGGTGACAAAAATGAATGTGAATTCACAGTTGCAGCACAATAGCAAGATATGTATATATCTTACTTCATGAATAAGGAACACCGTTTACGTCATGATGTCAATACCTATATCACGACTAGCTACACAGAAAGAAAATTAATGCATCTGTTTTTTTTTTACAGTTAATGACAAGGCTCTTAGACATCGGCCATGCAAAGAATGATTTACTGTGAGTGCTTGGGCATGATTATATTGGATGCTTAAATTAATGTATATTATATTGTGTTAGAGATATCTTTCTGTCCATAGCACATGCATGCCACGTACTAGTGGAACCGTTTCTAAAAGAAAAGCAGCTTATTGTGGCATTAATTTCAAACTGTCTCTATATTGATCAAGTAGTTTTCAAAATGAGCAAAATCTTCAGATTGAAGCCAAGTATATATGCTCTATAATTATGTAATTGCTGCTTTTACTTTTGTAGGGTTTTCCATGGCCCGTCAACTCCTACTTCGGATAAAAGTTATAGCCTACAATTTATACAAAAGTTTATTCTTTTTTCAAATATTGAAATCTTCATTGATTCGATCTTGAACTTGATAATATATAAATTAACATACAAGAGAAAAAAATATATTGAAGGTGTAGTTTGAGTTTGTAACAGTTCAAAATTTAAATGCATGAAAGGACGAGGATCGAATGGTTTCTAATTGGGTTTCCCTCTGATGTGGTCCTCCTTCTCATGATGTGGTCAAACAACCATAGACCTCGTAACGGGTGCAGTCAATCTGATGCTTTTGGCCCAACATCAAACGGGTGCGCCCCCACCATGATGAGTCTCTCTCTCTCTCTCCGATCCTTAAAGCTTTTTTGGGCCACGTGTATGGCAATGATGCATCGAACATTGTCTACGTGCCTGGTCCAGGGAGGAGCATGATTGCTCGCAAAAGTTTCGGATGATGACGCTGCTGCGTGTCTCTCTCTTGATCCAATATAGCGCTTCTTTATTTGGCAATAACAGCTACTAAAGTTGTGTGTTCAATAGTGTGAACTAAACAAACTATAGAAACTGTTGAGATTATCTAAGTTTGTCGGAATTCTGGTCCATGATCGATTTCGATCCGTCGATATCTCCCCGTGCATGTGAAAGATTACGTGTGACAGATAAGGCCAGTAGATTTGGTTGGCAGTGTTGCTTTTTTGTTTTTGCTTACGTGGGCAGTCAAGACCACAAACGATATCTTCTCGTAATTTAAACCACTTAAACCTTAATTAAAGAGCGTGTAACACACAACGTATAGCAAAATTAGAACGTGATGTCTACTCTCTGGAGATTCAATTTTTATTTGCTTTTGATTATAAATTGTTTTACTCATCAAGTGGGCAATGAAGTCTCAGCACTTGTCGCGCAACACACAGGCGTATAGCGCGCATGCGCGACACCTCCAACGATGACTGCGGCCAGTGGTGGTGTGTGTACAATTACAAATAAAGTCGCAACAAATATTCCATACCCAGAATTCTGATACACTAAATCTGATGGGTCGGTGGACAGGATCTTCGACCCCACTATATTTAATTAAACTCGTATTTCTTTGCCTTGGTTTCTTTCTATCTCGGCAAGTTTGATAAGAACTCCTGTTATTTTGCTATACAAAAATACAGGTCATTTGGGTCCCATGATTGCACACAGAAACCGACCATGCATCGCTCTTTTGTTGTCCATTGGCATCACCACTTTGAATCCACAATATTTTGTCATTTCTGGCAATGGCCTTACTAGAAATTTCTTGGAACTTTGAAGCTTTCACGAAGTTGCCGAAATGTAACTAAAAAGAAGGCTTACGTTACTAAAAAAAAAAAGGGATTGAGTTAAGATAACACGGCATGAATATGAATCGATTTTAACAGATTGAGATTGTGAGTTTTGATATAATTAATTAACTGAATTGTGATCGGTGCATACAAACATGACACTATCAACAATCGAAACAAGAACATCAAACGAATTTAACATATTAAAAGTTGTAAATTTTAATATATGCTAAATAAACAAATTGAGTTTGATTGAACACAACTACACAACATAATAATAACATGAAACTGACACTATTGAGCTCAAGTACTATTACTTAGAAATTTATCAAAACCTATCAAATTAAACATTATATATATATATATATTTTTTAATATAAAATATGTAGAGTTGAATCCCTATTTCAATTATAAAAGATGATGTGCTTCTCAACAGAGATTTCAATTTAGTAGTCCAAATGCTTTACAAAGTGTATATCTGTGTGTAAAGACAACTGATCAGCTATGTGGTCCAAAACAATGTGGGCGGCAGTGGGGTCTTGTTTGAGTTTGACACAAATTTATCTCGAGGATATATAATGTCCAATGCTGCTGTTAAACGTGGTCAAGGTTCAATTAATATTCCATTAACAATAATCTATTCTAGTTATATGACAACAGGGACACGACTTCATTTGTTTCCTAATTGAAAAACTGCTCAGTCAATAAAATCTCCATTAAGGATAATCAAATCAAGACTGACTAAAATTTTTATACATGTGTAAGGAATTAATTAGTGGAATTAATTTTATTGCTTATTTAATTCGATAATATTTTAAATTCGAATTATTATAATATAATTAGTATATAAAAAATATATAAAAAAAAATGTAAATAGCGTGATTGTAGTAATCACTGCACATTTTGGGTCCACCCCATGAATTTGGCCCTTTGAGCAACGTGTAACACACGTTGTTGGCGGCTTCAAACCTTTATATAACATGAATGATTTGATTATGGTTTCGCATGTTTTTGTTGTACGGATCAAATTTGGGTACCAATTTAATTAGGATTCTGATTTAATTTTGGATAAGAACGTTGGACTACTACCGCGATTTGATTTCGTCATTTTATGTTAAATGGATCGACCACATGATCTGTATGAATTGTAATTAACGGGTTGCACGTGTGATATGAATAGTGATGTTAAAGACAAAATTATTCAATGTGTTCTCAGCTTGATATTGACCGTGGTCTGAGAAGATGATTGTCAGGGATGGGTGTATACTTGGGGTAGTTGGAAAGCAAATTTTTTTTTAAGTTTGATTAATATTTTTAAATGAAAATTAAGTACTACATCATTAAACGACTAAACAATATTTAGTTTTAATTAAGGAATAGTTTTCTAAAACTTAGCACAACTAAGTACGGTTACATATATCAAAGTTGATTATGTGTGAATCATGCCATCAATAGTTTATACAAAAGCATATCCAATTAATGATTCTGATCTTGTATCACTATTTTACGTAACAAGATTTTGTAAGATCATGGTGTGTAATATTTAATTTAAGGATGATGCAACAAGAATAGTTTATTGAACCCTAGAATATCGATCTGATCTCCATTTTTGGAAAAGAAAAAGCTCAATAGATCATTGCTAGAAGGAATGGCAATAGAGGACTTTTTTTTTTAGATCAAATTTAGGAGAGAAACTTCGGTGCATATAATTTGAGTAGACGGTTGCCAACTTATATTATATGATGTGATTAGAATGTAAGATATATAGAATTTCTCTTAATTTAGACAAACAAATTAAGTAATTTACTAAAATATAATGATAAAAAAAAAAATCACATGCTACTTTATATTTCTATGTATAAAGATATAGAAGTGCCTTAAATGAATAAATTCATCGACCTTTTTTTATATATACCATTTGCCGTACGATGACTCAAACCTGTAAGGTTGCCATGCTGAGCAAGTAATATTTACCATTAAATCACATTGCAGGCTGCTGCCAGTATAAATTTATTGTTTTAAGAGCAAATGCATTGTCTAAAAATTTGATCGAACGATATAACAAGATTTATAATTGTCATATAAATTACGAGACCATGTAATAATTACAAATAAATTTGCTCTATTAGTTGGGATAAACATTTTAACACATTAAAATAACTTCACCAGTAATGTTTTTTAAATATCCATAAATAGTTTTGAGGTCAAATTTACGCAAACAAGGTTGAATATTATGTTATTACATTATTTAATAAGGACTAGAAGATGAAATAAACCATCTTTATAATTTTAATTAAATCAATCTATAATTGTTTTTTCTTTAGTACAAAGGATGGCTCAATGCCCAGCAAACACCAAAAAAAACAAGAAACTAAGAATCAGATATTTGTCTAGCCATAACTAGGCCCTTAACATCATCAGAAAAAAGATTAAAAACCTCATTTTTGACTACGAAACTAGTAAGATGGAGCTACGGGCACTACAACCTACAAAAATAGAGAAACCGTGACTGGTAGGACACTTGGGACATCAGGTGGTGCCGGCCAAGTACGCTCGGACGGTCAAGTTAGTAAACTGTAGGCGAATAGAGTAAAGGATGTAAAGAGGGTAAGTAGAGATACTTAATGGATATAATACACTCAACCGTCGATAATTGGAGGTACAGAGGCGTAATGGTCGGAGTTAGGAAATCGCTTGATAGGGGAATATCGAGAATCGCACCGATGTCATAAACTTGCCTTTTGAGTTTTCAGAATGCTCAGAGTCTCCTCAAAGTGTCAAAATTATAAACCCTCACTCCGAGTGAGGGTTGTCTTTTTATAGTGTATGATCAACCCGTTAAAAGGTGGATCACCCTACCTGATTCTTAAGCCAAGGTCAAAGAGGATTTGATTGCTTCATTGATTAGGTCTATTAGACTTCAAATATAAAGTCTGGTGGCTTCGTGGGTTCAAGTCTTGGGCTTGGGCCATATAAATACTTTGAGCTGGGCCTTTATGAATATTAGGCCTTCATGAGCATATATTTCAGAGGACTTGGGTCTTGGGCTTGTTTGATATATGACAATACATATCCCTCTTGGGCCTTTGTATATGCTAGGCTTAAGTTCTTGGGCTTTAAGACTGTTTTTTTTTTCACTACAATTTGCCCCCAAACTTCTTGTCTTAAGCCAATTGTTCACTTCAAGGTGTTTGACACGTTAAGTCGACCATGTCGATTGAGTTTTCTAAGTAGAGCTGACCTTCAATTTTTGGACTTAAGGTGAGTCAATGGTAATGGTCGTTTGACAATTAGCATGTCCTTGAACAGTGATGGTCGAGCAACCATTCATGTAATCTAAATGGTAGCGGTCGAGCGACTATTCATGTACTTTGGATGGTAATGGTCGAACGACCTTTATATTTTAGAAGGCAAATGATTGTTCAAATCCACTTTAGTTGAGTGTATCGAGTAGAATGTCAACCCTTCTACCTGTGCAGGTGTAATGCATGTCAGTACTTGGTCGAGTAGCACGATACTAGTAATTATTCAGATATCATAATGCACGTGGTTCAACTAGGCAACGTAGATGATTTGAAGTTTTGTGGGCCAAGACACGATTCGACCATGGTCGTGTACCCGTGTTATATAAAAGTTGACACTCATTTGAGTCAGCGTTTGACTCGACAATGTCCAGTTGGAACCTATAAGTCTTTTGGTATTTTGACTGTGTTGAGTAAGAAATTCGAAGTTTAGTTGAACTGATATATGACTTGACCATGTCGAGTAGGAATCTTGCATTTAGTCAAGCCAACATATGGCTTGACAATGTCAAGTAAGGAGTTAGAGCTTTGTTTGAGCTTGTATGTACTCTCATACGGGTCGACCATGGTCGTTTGACCATGTATTTGCTTTATAGGGTTCTTGTGGCTAATTGTTGGCTTGCTTGACAGTAGAACTTTGCAATCATTACGTTGTATGGGGAAGATGCAAGACCTTTCGTGTTTCGAGCTGATGATTGGGTGACATATAACTAATGTTCCTTTTATATTTCTTACTTGCGTTTCTCTCTTCTCAATTTCATTTCCAGTCTTCTCTTTTTCCTCAAGCTTTTATCTCACCAGTTTTAGCAAGTTCTACTCCACTTTTTCATTTTCCGACGACCATTCGAGGTTTTTTAAGTGATTTCTTGGCGTTTTCCAGTTATTGACTTTGATTCCTTCCTTCTTTTGGTAAGCTTCGTTGTTTTTTTGTCTTGTTGATCTTTTGGTTTCAACTGTTCTTGCATGTTACTGAGTTTTTACTTTCTTGTTCTTGAAAAAAATGAGAAAAGTTCTCTGTTAGATCTTGATTATGACCAAAAAATGTTTACTATAACTGTTTGTTAACCACGTTGACTCGACTGGTCAAGTGGTCGTACGACATTATGTAAGTCATTTGCTTGTGTAGTCGAGTATAGAGGTATGAGATTGACTTGTAGTTATATCATGATCACCTTTCAATCAACTTGTCTAGTGTAGGATAGTAATAACCACTTAGGTGTCGAGTGAGCTGGTCGACTTCATTGCTTATACTAACTAAGTGTTATGTTTGGTCGACAGCCCCTGTAGAGATATTGTCAAGTCGAAAAGAGGATAGTAGCCCTAATATATCTGGTCACGAACATGTCGAAAGGGTGGACCTGTCTTTAGAAACTTGGGAAGTGTCGATAGGTCAAGAGGGGAAGCATTGGTTGTTGGCGCTCGTGTAGAACCATAGATTAAAGGATTAAAGGCGTCCCGTGGTCATTGTATGAGGGGCCACAGACAGTGGTGGTCGCGGCAGCTAGTGGAGTGATAGTCGAATGACCAAGTGAGTCGAAGACAAAGGCTAGAGCATTAAGAGACCTTCCTCAAGGGCCAAGTAGACCTTTAGGGTTCCTTCTATTCGATCCCTCTAGTAGACTTATCGATGCCGATTTGGGTCGGATTAGGTTTAGTTATGGGATACTCAAGGGGGTCGAGCTCAGGGTCCCTTTAAAGGAGAAGCATCCAGATTGGGACATCCCTGAATGGACTTGCTTCTGTGAGTACCTCTTCTTGAATCCACCCATCACTTATGCTACATGCTCTCCACCTACTTGGATTGGGTCGAGGTCGCTAGCTGTTATGTTGTGGTCTTCTAGTCAAACGGTTTAGTAGGGTAAAGTATGTGCAACTTGGTCGAGTGAGGTATATGGGAAGCTGATGGGTTCCCATATGGTCGAGTGGTCGAGAGGTAGTGAACCTTGCTATGAAGCGCTTGGTTTTCGGCTCAAACCATTTGGTTCTCGGCTCAAACCATTTAGTCCTCCTCTTCGAGAGTTTGGAGCATTTGAGTGTTCTCATGCATCTAGTGAAGGGAGTTTTAGAAAAAAAATTTTTGATTATCGTATAACACGCGAAATTGGGTTTCAAAATTTTTTCTTATATTGAAAACCTTTTTCAATCAGGAACGAGTTCCTGTATATACGCAGAAAAAGACTTTAGAAACTACATACCTTTTTCTTGATTTTCTTTTTCAGATTCTTCGATCTATCACCAGATTTTTCGAGCTATGACCCGCGGTTTGACAACGTGTGTGTGGGCACGTCACGGCAAGAGATAGAGGTCACGTGAAAAGAACGCTGGCCGAATCCTGCAAAAGAAGGGAGAGTCAGAAAAAACTTTTTTTTTTCTCTCTTTGGTGGCCGAACTCTCTTTCTTTTTCACTTGTGTGCTAGGTTCGGTTTTTTTCTAACTATATAACACTTATATAGTAGTCCTTTAGGGTTTTAATTTGACCAAGTCAAAATAGGATTCTAAATCCTATTTATTTTTAGTCTCCCTAAAGACTTGAACCTGTGACCTTTTGGACTATTAAAATAATCTAATTATTTTAATTCTTTTGTCCTAGTCATTATTTAATCACATGACCTCATATTTAATAAATAGAATTCATAATTCATAATTATTAATTTCTATTATTTTATTAAATATTTAATTAATTAAATAATCACATTATTTTATTATTCTCTTTTATTTAAATCGCATTACTTTCGTAACACTATTAATTGGACCATCCAATTAATCTACCGTGACCCTCGTTACCAACAACCATAATGGCTAGTAAGGGGACCTAATGGACCCACAGTTTTGAGCTCCAATAATACTTAGTAATATTAATTAAAACTCTTTAATTAATATTTCACAATTATTAACCTCGGAGTTATTCCACTAAAAACCCGAGGCTGCACTCTCAGAACTGTAGACGTGTTTATACAATCTGAAGTCTCAGTGTCTATTGATATAGCTAATTGCATATAGTGTGATCCTCCACAAATAGTTTGTAACTAGAGTTTGATCATAAAGTCTATTATACCCCTCTAGAAATATCTTTTCCTTTAAGTACCATTGATTCTCTAATGAACAATTAAATCCTGTCTTCCTCACGGAAGAAGAAGAGCGCTCATAATCGTTCAAGCCCCGAATCAACCCTTAAGGGAACTACTCATCTACTTCAATCAAGAAGGAGTGGATTTCACTATTGTGTTCAAACCTTCCCAGCCACAAGCCAAACCGCAGCTCCAAGATACGGAGGTATTGGTCGAGATTCTCATCAACCTCACTCATGGTAAATCAAAAGCCACGATTTAACCTAAAGGAGTCGATAAGACACTCGGGATTAAGATCACCTATAAATAGCCATCGTTTATCGATTATATATGAATCTCATCTACTAACGGATCTTAGTGAGAGATTCATATAAATTGTGGCCCAGTCCTATATGATCTCATCATATAAGGTGCCTCCATTCTCATGTCAACTACATGAGCGGTCTAGGATAAGACCACCGTACTTTACAAAATGGACCGCAGCAGTAGATCAATCACAAATAAAGTATCCAGCTTTGTTCGCTCTCTACGGACTCTTTAGATTGCACGTCTTAAAATGATTCCTCTCTGTATATGACCATCATATACTCATTATGAGATTACATCTTGCAATCTAGGATGTTCTTGCACAATACAAATGTATTACTGAATATAATACATTTGTAAATTTGAATGATAATATAACATCCCGGATTTCGGGTAATTAATGTTATATATGTGAAAATAAATTTTACTATTTGAGGGGGGTGAAAATGTAATTAATTGTAACGCCCCAAAATTTTCCGTAATTATGACAAGTATATTAGTTTTATGGTGCATTTGGATGATAATGAGTCCAATTGAATATTGGTGAAGTCAATTTGGTAATTGGATAAGTATGGAATATTTTTGGAATAATTATTGAGATGGAATGTGATTATGAATCAATTTGTGCCATTGGAGAATTTTAAGAAGTTCAAGGGAGCATATGGTAATTTAGAAGATATTTGTATATGTATGTGAGTATGTGTGTGAGTGTTTACACACAAGAAAAATCTATTAAAAAAAAACAAAAAGAAGAAACAAAATTGGATTGCACAGCATTCTCAAAAACAAAAGAATAGAAACAAAGCAGAGACAAAGCAGAGGCGAAGAAAGAAGAAAGAAGAAAGAAGAAAGAAGAAAGAAGAGAGAAGAGGAGAGAGAAAGAAGAGAGAGAAAGGAAAGAGAAGAAGAAGGAGAAGGAAATTGGCGTTGGTCCAGAAGAGTTTTGTGTTCAGAATAGTATTTCAGGTTTGGTGGTATTTTTTTTCGTATTTTTCAGATTTTCCAGAAATTTTCGGAATTGTTATATTTTATTGATTTTAATTTATTTGGGATATATGGCTTATGATCTGTTGTTTGAAATTGATTTTAGGATAATTTGGTATATATATTGTTTATAATAAATTAATTTCGAATATATATATATATCTTATTTGTTATCTATATATATATATTATTTATAATATTGTTGATAATACTGTTGTTTATATAGTATTGATACTACTGTTGATTCGATATAATACTGTTAATATATAATATTGTTGTTTATATATGATTTATGCTACTGTTGATTCGATGTATAAATATATATATATTGTTATATATATATTTTGTAATGATTTTGATTATATATATATATTATGGCAATAAATTAATTGTGAATATATATATATATATATATATATATATATATTGTTACTGATTTGGATTATATGTATTTGAAATATTCTGGATCCGTAATATTGTTTAAGAAAATTATTCTGAATTGATTTTCGAATATGTTTTGATTATAGTAATATTACGGAGAATATTATTAAAATATATATATGATTTTGCGATATGTTTCGAAAAGTTATTCGGGGCATTTGGATTTACTATGGATTTATGATATATAATTGCACGTGATTTTAAATGTGATTTGAAGCGATTTCTGGATTCAGAAATATTTTTGGAAATGATTTTGTAATTTGTTTGTATATGTATTTTGATGCGATTCGAATTCCGAAACTGTGTATACTGATTTGGATATAATTTCAGAATGTAAATTGATGATTCTGTTCTGAACAATTATATGATTTTCGAAAAATGATTTGGCTCTGATATATGTAGACATAGATATGGATATAGGAGATTGACATGTCAATTGGGTTCTCTGAGTAGTACTACGCCTATTTGTTAATAGAGGTACCACCCCTTGCGGGTTGGGAAATTTGATATGGGATACGCAGCGGGTCCTCCGTTGGTGTCAAACTCTGATATGTATATGGGATACGCAGCGGGTCCTCCGTTGGTATCCAACTCTGTTCTGTATAGCCCGTAATCCAGTCCAAAAATATATGTTTAGCATATCAGGAACCTGAAATGAAATTAGATATGTAATATGATCTGTATATGCTTTGACTTGTATTTGATTTGAATTGTGCCCCAAATTGATTATTTATTTGTCCATATATTTTTGATGATGATTTAAATGATATGACAGTGTAAGTGAAATATAGTTTTCTGTACACCCACTAAGCTATATGCTTAGCGTGTTGAGTTTTCTCACACGCAGGTAAAAGAATTGTTGAAGGGGACAAGGATCAGAAAGAGTAGAATCTGCTGAGATAGTGATCAGAGTCACATCACTCCTGCATTTTTGGTAGCCTACGACATATTTGATGTTTTATATGTATTATATCGGCATGCATGGACAAGAATGTTTTTGTAAATATTTGAAATGGTATTTAGTTTTTATGTATGTTTTGTAATATTTGGGCCCATGGATTTTAAGGTTTTTAAAGTTGAATATATAATAGTATTTTGATATAATTTGTTTTGGTAAGTCGCACTGGATATGGAAGGGTGCGCAATTGGATTTAAGATTATAGAAGTGTGGATTTTATGAGTTGTGAAAACAGGTTTTGGAAAGTCAGAAACACAGAGGAAACTCTGGCGAAATTTTCAGAAAATCTTTTTGGACCATAATTTACATATTTATTCGTATTATTACTTAAAGTTTATGTTCTGAAACGTGTTTTCCGTATCCGGTAGCAGCTCCCCGATTCGGTCCGAGCGGATTCGGGTCGGGGGGTGTTACAGTTTTTGGTATCAGAGCAATGGTTTAGGCGTTCCTAGACCAGAGCGAAATGTTTTGTAAATATAAAATGTTTTGTACATGCATGCATTTTAGCAAAGAAAATAGGAGAATGTGACTCTAATCTGCAGAATTCCTCTTCTGTCTTGTATAGGAAAATGGATAGTGGAGGAGAGGAGATAGAGATAGACCTGGGAGTCCCGCCAGTGTGGCTGGGGAAGCAGCGGAAGAATCAGTAAGTCCGAGAATGGCTAGAACAGAGATCCATGATCAGCCAGTTAATGTGCGACAGATGACTGAGATTTTACGGACAGTAACTCGAGCCCCACCTCAGAGATCAGCAGTTGAGAGGTTGGCTAAACACCGGCCTACAGATTTCCGGGGTAAGAGTGATGATGATGCTACAGTCGCTGAATACTGGTTTGAGCGGACAGAGAGAATTTTACACCAGATGCACTGTACCCCAGAGGAGAGTCTGGAGTGTGCTGTATCCTTATTGCAAGAGGATGCATACCATTGGTGGACAGCCATTACCCGAACAATGCGGCCAGCGGAACGAACTTGGGAGTTCTTTCAGAGGGAGTTCTGAAAAAAAATATGTGGGTCGCATTTACATAGAGAATATGAAGAGAGATTTTGTGAATCTGAAACAGAGACAGATGTCTGTTACTGAGTACGAACGAGAGTTTAACAGATTAAGTAAGTACGCCAGTGACATGGTGTTGACAGAGGAGAGCAGGTGCAGGAGATTTGAGGACGGTCTGAATAATTATATCCGTCTTCAGGTTGCTGTGTTGGAGATAGTGGATTTTACTAGGCTTGTATCTGCAGCCCTTATTGTTGAAAGGGTACAAACAAATGAACAAGCCAGGAAGAACTGGAGTCAGCAGCGGAGAGGTCAGAGACAGTCCAGTTCATCTCAGCCGCCCAGCAAACGGTATAGGGGACCTCAGAATAGTGGTCCGAGGCAATCCCAGAGACCTCCAGCATCAGCCAGACCAGGTCAGTCCACAGCATCTGTGGCTAGTGCTCCTGGTAGTACAGTTATGGGACCAGCCTTAGCACCTTGTAACCATTGTGGGAAGAGTCATCCAGGTGAATGTCGAAAATTGACCGGAGCTTGCTTCAGATGTGGGTCTCGCGATCATTTTCTGAGAGATTGTCCGAGGGTTCAGGCTACTTCTGAACTGCCATCAGTGAGGTCAGCTCCCACCGTTCCCAGAGGGAGGAGACCTAGTCAGACAGGGACGGAGGTTAGTAGGCCCGGAGGGGCAACAGAGTCTTCAGGACATCAGGAGAGTCGGGCACCAGCTCGAGCCTATGTTATTAGGACTCAGGAGGACAGAGATGCACCAGATGTGATTACTGGTATGGTTTCTATTTTTGACCTTACTGTAACTGCATTGATAGACCCTGGATCTACACATTCGTATATTTGTGATGCCATGATTAGAGATAGATATCTTAAAACTGAGTATACTGAGTTTGATGTGATAGTGAGGAGTCCCTTAGATCACAGTGTGATCGTGAATAGGGTTTCTAGAGATTGTCCTATCAGAATACAGGAGTATGAATTTCCAGGTGATTTGATGGAGTTACCATTCCATGACTTCGATTTAATTTTGGGCATGGATTGGTTATCCAGACACCGGGTTATAATTGACTGTAGTCTAAAACGAGTGACGCTTAGGACATCAAATGGTGCAGAGGTACTAATGGTGGGCGATAGAAGAGATTATCTCTCTAATGTTATTTCGACCATTACTGCTTTGAAATTGATTAGAAAGGGGTGTGAAGCCTATTTAGCACATGTGGTCGATTCACGGAAGGTGGATTTCAGTCTACAGAATATACCTACCGTATGTGATTTTCCAGATGTATTTCCAGAAGAACTTCCTGATCTACCACCGGAGAGAGAGGTAGAATTTGTAATTGATGTGATACTGGGAACTGCACCAATATCAGTTGCTCCGTACAGAATGGCACCTGCAGAATTAAAAGAGCTGAAGTTGCAGTTGCAAGAGTTGTTAGATAAGGGATTCATTCGACCTAGTGTTTCCCCATGGGGAGCACCGGTACTGTTTGTGAAGAAGAAAGATGGGTCGATGAGATTGTGTATCGATTACAGGCAACTAAATAAGCTCACAATCAAGAATAAATATCCGTTGCCTAGGATCGATGACTTGTTTGATCAGTTGAGAGGAGCCACTGTCTTCTCGAAGATTGATCTCAGATCAGGATATCACCAGTTGAGGGTGAAAGATTCTGATATTCAGAAAACAGCATTCCGGACACGGTACGGACACTATGAATTTGTGGTTATGCCATTTGGGTTGACTAATGCACCAGCAGCCTTTATGGATCTGATGAACCGTATCTTCCGTCCGTATCTAGATCTGTGTGTTGTAGTATTCATTGATGATATTCTGATATACTCTCAGACTGCAGCAGAACATGATCGGCATCTCTGAATAGTGTTACAGATTCTGAGAGAAAAGAAGTTGTATGCCAAGCTCAGCAAATGTGAATTCTGGCTGAATGAAATTGCTTTTCTGGGACATATAATATCGGCAGATGGTATTAAAGCAGATCCCAAGAAAATTGAAGCAGTTATGGAGTGGAAGCCTTCTGGAACTTGCAGCTATTGTGTTTGCCCTGAAAATATGGAGACATTATCTGTATGGAGATAAATGCTACGTATACACTGATCATAAGAGTCTCAAGTATTTGCCTACTCAGAGAGAACTTAATTTGAGGCAGAGGCGATGGATGGAGTTGATTAAAGATTATGATTGTGTGATTGACTACCATCTAGGAAAAGCGAATGTTATCGCGGATGCTCTGAGCAGGAAATCTCTGTATGCACTGAGAGCTATGAATGCTCAATTGAGACTGACATCAGATGATGCTATCCTTGCTGAGTTGAAACTCAAGCCAAATTTGATTCAGCAGATACAGGATCGGCAACAACAGGATGAGAAACTTTTAGCCATCCGTGGTCAAGTCCAAGAGGGGAAGCAGACTGACTTTGTAATCAAGGATGATGGTATTCTGTACTTTAAGGATAGAGTTTGTGTTCCGAATGATGATGAGTTGAGAAAGACTATTTTGACAGAGGCACACAGTAGTCCATATTCGATGCATCCTGGTAGTACAAAAATGTATCGAGATCTGAGGACTCAGTATTGGTGGTCAGGTTTGAAAAGAGATGTGATTGAATTTGTGAACAGATGTATGACATGTCAGCGGGTAAAAGCGGAACACCAGGTTCCATCAGGTTTATTACAGCCAATATCCATACCTGAATGGAAATGGGACCGCATTACCATGGATTTTGTCACAGGATTACCCCTCACACGAAGTAAACAGGATTCGATTTGGGTAATTGTGGATCGACTAACAAAATCAGCACACTTCCTACCTGTCAGAACGGATTATTCTCTGGACAGGTTAGCAGAGCTGTATATCAGAGAAATAGTTCGATTACATGGTGTACCAGCTTCGATAATTTCTGACAGAGATCCGAGGTTTACATCCAGATTCTGGAAGAAATTTCAGGAAGCTTTGGGTACACGATTGAACTTCAATACAGCTTTCCATCCACAGACAGATGGACAATCAGAGCGAGTCATTCAGGTGCTTGAAGATATGCTCAGGAGCTGTATAATCAATTTTGAAGGGAGTTGGGTTGATCATCTTCCATTGATTGAATTTGCATATAACAACAGTTTTCAGACGAGCATAGCTATGGCACCATACGAGGCATTGTATGGTAGGAAATGCAGGACACCCTTATGCTGGACAGAGTTGGGTGAAGACAAATTGGTTGGACCTGATGTGATTAGACAGACGGAAGAGAAAGTTAAGATTATAAAAGACAGATTGAAAGCTGCTTCCGATCGTCAGAAATCGTATGCGGATCTGAAACGAAGAGACGTTGAGTATGTAGTCTGAGACAGGGTATTTTTGAAAGTATCTCCATGGAAGAAGATACTGAGATTCGGAAAGAAAGGAAAGTTAAGTCCAAGGTTTATTGGTCCATACGAGATCATTGAACGTGTGGGACCAGTAGCTTATCGACTGGCTTTACCTTTGGAATTGGAAAAGATCCATGATGTCTTTCATGTATCCATGTTGAGACGATATAGATCTGACCCGTCGCACAAAGTTCAGACTGAAGCCATTGAGATTCAACCTGATCTGACATATGAGGAAGAACCAGTGGAGATTCTGGACAGAGAGATAAAAGAACTTCGGAATAAGAAAATACCGCTAGTGAAGATACTCTGGAGGAATCATAATGTAGAAGAAGCTACATGGGAAAGCGAAGAAGTGATGCGACAGCAATATCCACAACTATTTGAATGAGGTAAATTTCGCGGACGAAATTTCTTAAGGGGGGAAGAATTGTAACGCCCCAAAATTTTCCGTAATTATGACAAGTATATTATTTTTATGGTGCATTTGGATGATAATGAGTTCAATTGAATATTGGTGAAGTCAATTTGGTAATTGGATAAGTATGGAATATTTTTGGAATAATTATTGAGATGGAATGTGATTATGAATCAATTTGTGCCATTGGAGAATTTTAAGAAGTTCAAGGGAGCATATGGTAATTTAGAAGATATTTGTATATGTATGTGAGTATGTGTGTGAGTGTTTACACACAAGAAAAATCTATTAAAAAAAAACAAAAAGAAGAAACAAAATTGGATTGCACAGCATTCTCAAAAACAAAAGAATAGAAACAAAGCAGAGACAAAGCAGAGGCGAAGAAAGAAGAAAGAAGAAAGAAGAAAGAAGAGAGAAGAGGAGAGAGAAAGAAGAGAGAGAAAGGAAAGAGAAGAAGAAGGAGAAGGAAATTGGCGTTGGTCCATAAGAGTTTTGTGTTCAGAATAGTATTTCAGGTTTGGTGGTATTTTTTTTCGTATTTTTCAGATTTTCCAGAAATTTTCGGAATTGTTATATTATATTGATTTTAATTTATTTGGGATATATGGCTTATGATCTGTTGTTTGAAATTGATTTTGGGATAATTTGGTATATATATTGTTTATAATAAATTAATTTCGAATATATATATATAGATATCTTATTTGTTATCTATATATATATATTATTTATAATATTGTTGATAATACTGTTGTTTATATAGTATTGATACTACTGTTGATTCGATATAATACTGTTAATATATAATATTGTTGTTTATATATGATTTATGCTACTGTTGATTCGATGTATAAATATATATATTGTTATATATATATATTTTGTAATGATTTTGATTATATATATATTATGACAATAAATTAATTGTGAATATATATATATATATATATATATATATATTGTTACTGATTTGGATTATATGTATTTGAAATATTCTGGATCCGTAATATTGTTTAAGAAAATTATTCTGAATTGATTTTCGATATGTTTTGATTATAGTAATATTACGGAGAATATTATTAAAATATATATATGATTTTGCGATATGTTTCGAAAAGTTATTCGGGGCATTTGGATTTACTATGGATTTATGATATATAATTGCACGTGATTTTAAATGTGATTTGAAGCGATTTCTGGATTCAGAAATATTTTTGGAAATGATTTTGTAATTTGTTTGTATATGTATTTTGATGCGATTCGAATTCCGAAATTTGGATATAATTTCAGAATGTAAATTGATGATTCTGTTCTGAACAATTATATGATTTTCGAAAAATGATTTGGCTCTGATATATGTAGACATAGATATGGATATAGGAGATTGACATGTCAATTGGGTTCTCTGAATAGTACTACGCCTATTTGTTGATAGAGGTACCACCCCTTGCGGGTTGGGAAATTTGATCTGGGATACGCAGCGGGTCCTCCGTTGGTGTCAAACTCTGATATGTATATGGGATACGCAGCGGGTCCTCCGTTGGTATCCAACTCTGTTCTGTATAGCCCGTAATCCAGTCCAAAAATATATGTTTAGCATATCAGGAGCCTGAAATGAAATTAGATATGTAATATGATCTGTATATGCTTTGACTTGTATTTGATTTGAATTGTGCCCCAAATTGATTATTTATTTGTCCATATATTTTTGATGATGATTTAAATGATATGACAATGTAAGTGAAATATAGTTTTCTGTACAACCACTAAGCTATATGCTTAGCGTGTTGAGTTTTCTCACACGCAGGTAAAAGAATTGTTGAAGGGGACAAGGATCAGAAAGAGTAGAATCTGCTGAGATAGTGATCAGAGTCACATCACTCCTGCATTTTTGGTAGCCTACGACATATTTGATGTTTTATATGTATTATATCGGCATGCATGGACAAGAATGTTTTTGTAAATATTTGAAATGGTATTTAGTTTTTATGTATGTTTTGTAATATTTGGGCCCATGGATTTTAAGGTTTTTAAAGTTGAATATATAATAGTATTTTGATATAATTTGTTTTGGTAAATCGCACTGGATATGGAAGGGTGCGCAATTGGATTTAAGATTATAGAAGTGTGGATTTTATGAGTTGTGAAAACAGGTTTTGGAAAGTCAGAAACACAGAGGAAACTCTAGCGAAATTTTCAGAAAATCTTTTTGGACCATAATTTACATATTTATTCGGATTATTACTTAAAGTTTATGTTCTGAAACGTGTTTTCCGTATCCGGTAGCGCTCCCCGATTCGGTCCGAGCGGATTCGGGTCGGGGGGTGTTACATTAAATGTATGTTTATTTTTATGATTTCCAGCGGACCAGATTGAATGGTTGAAAATTAATGTATGAAAAATTGAAAATTGAACCAGAGAGCATCGCGACCTGGTCACCGCGACCACAGGTCGCGATGGCTTGCTCGCGGTGAAAAACGCGATTTCTGGCAGTGAGCATCACGACCAGTCACCGCGACCACAGGTCGCGATGAGCTGCTCGCGATGAAAATGTCAAAATCGGGCAGAGAGCAACGCGACCACTAGCGCGACCAAGGCGCGCTCGCGATGAAGGCGGTGCGAATGGTCCAGTGAGCACCGCGACCTGGTGGCGCGACCACAGGTCGCGACGACGGTCGCGGTAGCAAAAAAAATATAAAAAAAAGAGAAGCTTCTCGCAGAAGCCAGAAAACATAACAGCAAGAAAAAGAGAGAGAAGAGACCGAGAAAAGAAAAGAAAAAGAAGAAGAAGAAGAAGAAGAAGAAAAAGAAGAAGAAAGAGAAGGAAGGAAAGAGAGAGAAAGTAAGTGTGGGTGAAAGAGAAAAGGGAAAGGGAAGGAAAAGAAAATCGTAGAACCGCGGATTGTCGAACGAAAACAAGGATTCCAGGTTGGTGTACGTTTGTTTTCGAAATCGTTACGAAAAGTCTTTCGTTAATGTTTTGTTTTCGTTTTCGTTTCCATTTTCGTTTTTGATTTCGTTGGAAGATTTCGATTTCGATTCTTAGTATGAAAATTGTTTATTGTATATGAAAAATCGATGTTTGATGTCTTTATTGTTGATTTTGGACTGATTTTGTGATAGATCGTATTTCGATTTCGTTTTCGAATATTTCGATTTAGTTAAAAATAATTGATTTAGATTTTCGTGAAATTATTGAGTATGATTCTTGAAGAATATTGTGTGAATTGTATGTTTATTGAGCAACTATTGTTTACTGAGTAACTATTGTGAAATTTATTGCGAATATCGTTTATCGGAAACGGCCCTAGGATACGTGGACATAGAAATGGATATAGGAGGTTGGTATACCAGCTGGGTTTTACTGAGCAGTACTGCGCCGCTACTGATTGATACTGATGATTATTATGTACCTCCTCTTGGATTCGTCCAGAGGCTGGGAGATACGTACCTCCTCAGGATTCGTCCTGGGGGTTGGGAGCCATGTACCTTCCCAAGGATTCGTTCCTGGGATAGGGAGTTATGTACCTCTCTAGGTTCCGTACCCACGGTCCTAGAGTTGGGAGACACGTACCACTCGTAGGATTCGTCCTCGGTGGGAGTTTGACCCATATTCCAGTTCGTATATATTTAGTATTCTAGCGGGCCAGATTTGAAACGAATTGGGAAGTGAATTGAATGAATTTATTAATCGATTGTATATGTTGCTATTATTGTGGAAATTAAAGTGATGGAAACTGTTTTATGATTTGATTTTAAAGTTCATTTGATTTGTACATGATTAGAAATGAAATTCATATTATGATTTATTTCTTCTTAAAAGATATTTATATTGTGGTTTATTTAATTGAGTTTATAGTACACCCACTAAGCTATATGCTTAGCGCGTTAG
Organism: Xanthoceras sorbifolium; assembly: GCA_003430845.1. NCBI lineage: Eukaryota > Viridiplantae > Streptophyta > Magnoliopsida > Sapindales > Sapindaceae > Xanthoceras > Xanthoceras sorbifolium. Next base: position 10,136,924 of record CM010610.1, read on the forward strand.
TTTTGTTTCTAACGCGTAGGTACCAGGGATCCGGAAGAAGTTAAAGACTGAGGAAGAAAGAGTTGCAGACCGAGTCACAGAATTACTACAGTTGGGTAGTTCTATTGTTATATATGTATTTTGTAAACATGCATATACAGTGAGTCTGTAAATATGTTTTGTAAGTAAATATTTATGATTTATGTCTTATATTAGTATTATGTTTGTAAATATTAAAGTTTGATTTGTTTTATTTTTATAAATTGTGATGAAAAGTCGCACTAAACGGCAGAGTGCGCAACTGTTTGAAAACGTTATAGAAGTGTTGTTGAGAATTGAATTTGAATTGATTTGTGTAAAAGCAGGTTTTGGGAAATCCGAAAAACAAATGGAACTCTGCCGAATTTTTGTAAAAAGTTTATCGATTTGGGCTCACTCAAAAATGATTTTTAAAATAATAAACTCTATGGTTTCCAATGAGTCGAAAATTATTTTATGGGCTCACAACGATTTTGAAATGTATATGTATTTAGAAAGTATTGAAAACCGTGTAGCGCTCCCTGGGTCGGTCCGGTCGGGTCGGGTCGGGGGGTGTTACAGATAATCTGAATAATTCTTATTATTGTCTTTAACCATTTATAATTACAAGCTTTAGGGCATAAATCCCAACATCTAGGAGATGAAGAGTTAGAGTTTAGCCTCAATTGCACCATGAGCTGAGTCATCGACAATCAAAGCGTATGGTTGTAGAACTCTAGCTTTGTTCGTTCAATTATTGGCGTGCCCCACGATAGTCGTTAAATTGTAGACCATAAAACTGGTAGGATAGCGGTAGGGGTACTACAACCTGTAAAACCAGAAAAATTATAGCCTGTAGGACGTTTGGGACACTAAGGCCGGTGCCCCAAGTGCGCTCCGACGATCGAGAGTGAACTGTAGGGGAATAAAGATACTTCCTGTGTATAATATACTCAACTGTTGATGATCGGAGGTATGAAGGCGTGATGGTCGGAATTAGCCTGAAATCTCTTGATAAGGGAATATCGAGAATCGCGCCGATGTTAGAAACTTGCCTTTTGAGTTGTCAGAGTGCTCATGAGTCTCTTCAAAGTGTCAAAATTGTAAACCCTCACTCAGAGTGAAGGTTGTGTCCTTACTGTGTGGGTGGATCACCCTACCTTATTCTTCGGCCAAGATCAAGAAGGATTTAATTGCCTCCTTAACTTGGTCCATCAGACTTTAAATGGAAAGTCTAGTGGCTTTGTGGGCTCAATTCTTGAGCTTGGGCCGTATAAATACTTTGTGATAGGCCTTTGTGAACAGTAGGCCTTCATGAGCATGTGTTTCAAAGCACTTGGGTCTTAGGCCTGTTTGATATATGATAATACATATCCCTCTTGGGTTTTTGTATATGCCGGGCTTAAGTTCTTGGACTTTAAGATTATTTTTTGCCACTACACTCATGCGGATGCTTATTAAGAACACTAGCCCCATATTAATATTTTGTCCCATCGAAGCTAACCTATTAGTCAAACGATTACACCCCCCTTTACACATGAAGAACCTGGCGGTTCTAATCCCTATTAATCAACTCTTTACAACTGTGAATAATGCTATAAAGAGCATGATTTGCATTGGTATTCATGTACAAGAGCTCAATAATAACTTTGGAATGAGATTCCACAATAACCATACGAAAACCTGCATTCCAATTGTTATTAAATCAATGTACAGTTGTTTGCGTTAAGAAGAAATAAGTATGCGTATTTTTTAATTGTTATTATTAATTTACATTTAAGGACACATGTTAATGTAATATTTAACTAAATTTTAATCAAAACAATAAAATCGTATATTTGAGTTATTTTACCATAATTTGAGATGTGATTACAACACCTCTCCCGTATCTCGCCCTACATTGATTATAACTGCGGACTCGTCGTGGGAGTCGAAGGCCTTAGAAGCTTATTCAACTAATTTGATAGTTTCACAGTTGAACTCGTTCCTACTAGAGTACATAGTTTGGCCCATTGGGCTTATATAGCTGGCTGATTATCGCCTTGATATTAATGGCCCAACTTCGAAAATAATAGGCCCATCAAGAATTTGTATATTCTTAAATATACCCAATTAAAAGTTTTACAAACAAAATTTAGTTTTTAATCAATATTTTTTTCCTCTACCTTTTTCACTCAATATTTATTGCTATTTTTTTAAAAAAATTCATTAGTTTTTTCTTTTTAATTTCTTATTATTGTTTTTCAAAAGTTTTGGATGTGATTACTTTTTTTGTTAATATTTATTCATATTTTTATAATCAAAATAAAATAAACTTGAAAAATACAAAACATTTACATTGATAATAAATGTTAAGTAGCTAACAAAATAATTGTTGTGAGGTTTATTTAAAAAACATGTTGTAATAAAATTAAAGAAAATATATCTTTACAACCGCCATTTCGCTTGGTGGCAAACTCATTCAGCCTGACAATATTTCAGATTCGAGTCAACACCACAACAAGTGGTATGGTAAAAAAAAACAAATATATATATATATATTATAATATATTGTAGCACCCCCCGCCCCGACCCGCGGACCGATCCTGGGCGCGCTACTCGACTTCACATCTTTTCCAAAACTTTCATTTTTCATTTTAAATCGTTGTGGGGCGGCCCCGAGCCCATAAAACATTTTAAACTTTTTTTACGAAAATTCGGCATAGTGCCGTTTGGTTTTTCAACTTTCCAAAACCGGTTTTTTACACAATCAATTCAAAACAATTCTCATTTTTCCAAACACTTCTATCACTTTCAATCATGTGCGCACTCTGCCGTTTAGGGCGACTTTCACAAATAGTTTATAAAATAATAACAAATCAAACTTTACTATTTACATTTAAATAATAAAAGACAGTAATCATAAAATAATTAATTACAAAACGTTTTACAAAACTTATTTACAAATTCTCTGTATATGCATGCTTTCAGAATCTATATACACATAACAAAAATATAGCTACCCAACTGTACAATCCTGTGACTCGGTCTGCAACTTGCTCCTCCTTCAATCTCTAGCCTCCTCTGGATTCCTGGTACCTACGCGTTAGAAACAAACTAACGCGCTAAGCATAAAGCTTAGTGGGTGTACTAAACACTCAATTAAATAAATTACAACATAATTATTCTTTAAAGAAACAATAAACCACAATATGAGTTTTATTTCTAAATCACTTTCAAAACAATTAAATTTCAGAATCAAAGCATTAAACACTTTCAATCACTTTAATTTCAATAAGGAAATCAATATACAAATGCTATCAATAAAATCATTCAGTACACTTTTCAATTCCAATCAATTCTGGCCCACTAGAATACTAAACATTCTAGGACTGGAATATGGGTCCACGTGATTGTCCGAGATTGCCCCGCAACAACAATCACTAATATCATCGCGATTGTCCGAGATTGCCCCGCAACAACAATCGCTAGTATCATTGTGATCGTCCGAGATTGCCCCGCAACAACGATCACTAAAATCGGTGTGATTGTCCGAGATTGCCCCGCAACAACAATCACACAATAATAACGGCGCAGTACTGCTAGGTAAAACCCAGCTGGTATACCAACCTCCTATATCCGTTTCTATGTCTAAGTATCCTAGGGCCGTTTCAGTAAATAATTTTCACAAACAAATACGATATAATATAAAATCTTTCCTAATCTTTCCGAAATCAACAACATGTAACGAAATCAACAATAATCATATAAATATTCAAACGCATCAACAATAATTATATAAATATCGAAATCAACAATAATCAACCATAGATCCACAAATCATCGATTTTACATATAATATACACATTTTTCATACGAATATTCGGAATCGAAAACTTTTAACGAAATCGAAAACGAAACGAAAACGAGAAACGAAATCGAAAACTAAAACGAAAAAGTATTCTCGAAACGATTTCGAAAACAAGAGTACACCTACTTGGAAATCCGAGTTTTCGTTCGAGAATCGCGGTTCCACGATTTCGTTTTCCTTTCCCTTTCCTTTCTCCTTCTTCCTCTTCTTCCTCTTTTTCTTTTCTTTTCTTTCTTCTTCTTCTCTCTTCTTCTTCTTCTTTTTCTTCTCTCTTTTCTCTCTTTTTCTCTCTTTTTTTCTCGGTTCTTCCTCTCTCTGTTCTGGCTTCTCGCTTCTGCGAGAAGCTTCTATTTTTTTTATATTTTTTTCGCCATCGCGACCGCCGTCGCGACCTGTGGTCGCGGCACCAGGTCGCGACACTCACTGGAGTGCGCGCACCGCCTTCGTCGCGAGCGCGCCCTGGTCGCGCGACCGGTCGCGTTGCTCTCTGCCTGTTTTTGACAATTTCATCGCGAGCAGTCCATCGCGACCTGTGGTCGCGGTGGCTGGTCGCGTTGCTCACTGCCAGGTTTTTGCCATTTTCATCGCGAGCAAGCCATCGCGACCTGTGGTCGCGGTGACTGGTCGCGGTACTCACTGCCAGATTTTGCGTTTTTCACCGCGAGCGAGCTGTCGCGACCTGTGGTCGCGGTGACCAGGTCGCGATGCTCTCTGGTCCAGTTTTCCAATTTTTCATTTTTCATTCATTTTTCACTATTCAATTCGGTCCGCTGGAAATCATTTTATAAAATAATTACATATATCTTTGATAATAATGATTTATTTGAAAAAAATCACTAATAATAAATTCTTTGTTGCCGAAAATCCATTCCCAATACAGTAAAATTTCGATAAATAAATATTCGATAAATTAATAAGCGTGCTTAAATAATAAAATCTTCCGATCTCAACTCGGGCTGTATACTAAATTAATAACCTCGCTAAATGCATAAGATAATATATATATATATATATATATATATATATATATATATTTTAAGTCCTTTAGGTCTAAACGAAAATATAAATTAATAATTGATTAAATATATAAAAAATATAACACATAAAAATTTAGAATACATATCACTAAATTTTTAACTTAACAACTTCCTTTCAAAAAAAAAAAAGTAACTTCTATTTTCTCAATTCAAATCTTTCGTAAAATATGTATCTAAAGTCATTTATCTTTTATTTGTACTGAAACCAAATTCAATTTGATCCATAATTTTTGGCAAATAATACACCATACAGTAAGAATAAAACTTATGACTATTTTTTTTTTTTTTTAAAAGGGAATAACATAGCTAGGAACGCAAGAACAAAAAGAAATTTCAGAGTTTACCAACTCCTCCACATTTATAGATGTTAGCTTAAAACACTTCATTTTTTAAGTTATTAAATTTTAAGGTCACATTTATTGTACTATACATATGTTCTTATTAACTTTTATGCATGTACTTGTTAATTTTGATGTACTTATGTTTAATTTTGGTATTGTATTCATGTTAGTACGTATTTATTAATTTTTATGTATATATTTTTACGAATGTACATTAATTTTTTGACATTGTATACATGTACTTATTAATATTTATGTATATATATATATGTAAGTACTTATTAACTTCTATGTACATATATATTTTAGTAAAAAATATGTAAAATATATATATAAGTAAGAACATAAAACTTGAAAAAAAAAAGAGTAAAAATATAAAACTCTTTTTAAATTAGTAAATATTCATTTATCGATAAATTAATAAATTATTTATTTATCGATAAATAAATAATATTTTTAAAATAATAATTTTTCTTCATCTTAACGATATTATTTTATAAGGATTTTACTCTATTCCATTTGAATATTAAGTAAATTATATTATTAATTAGCGTTAAACCCTAATTTTTTTCCTTTTGAAGTTAAAATTTTAAGAGTAAATAATGCCTACCTCCCCTGAGGTTTGTTCAATTACAAACAGAGTCAACTTTTAGATTTATTGATAAAGACTTCCCCTTTTGGGTTTGCTCAATTACAGGCAGAATCATATTTTAGCTAACTCGTCAGTTTTTTGACAAAGAAATCCCCTGGTCAATTGTTATATTTGACTAAATTTTACTAAGGACATGGAATGTGTTTGTTAATAAACGATAAAGTTGACTCTACTTGTATTTGATAAAATCTCAGGGTCTATGCAATTAGTGCAAACTTAAAACGGTGAAAGGGGACATTCAAAATTTGGAAAAGTATGGGGGGCAACTGCAATTCAGCCGTCTTTTCTCCTAGTTTTCAGCTCATGCGCAATTGACGGTCACCCCTCCCTCTCTCTCCCTCTCTCTCTCTCTCTAAACCCTCCCCCTCCATTTTCCCGCCAATTCTAAGAAATGGCGACGGTCACTTCCAGGGACGTTCAAGACGTCGTCTCCAAGCTCTCCTCCGATAAAGCCAGAACGCGTGAAGTAGCATTCCTCTACTCTATTTACACTCGCTTTCTTTTCTGTTTGGTTGCCGGGAAAATGAATTCATAGTTTTGTGTCGGATGTCTTTTTTTTTTTTTTTTTTCTGTTTTCGAAAGTCAATGGAATCATCCAGTACAATTAGGCGTGCTCGATCGCCGTGTCCATTTCTGCTTGATTATTAACTAAAAACTGGCTAACAGTTGTCTTCATTATTTATTTTTAATGTTTTTTGTTGGCTTTGAAGTAGACGATGTAGATTTAAAGTTTGGATTTTATATTTTCACTACATTTTCTGTCCATCCAAACAGAATCTATACGATTTTTTATGTTTACTTTTAATAAATTCTAAATCAATTGAACTGAGGACAGTGTTGTACCGAGCTCTTTTTTTTTTTTTTTTTTTAAATGCATTCTTCAACTTTCTTCTTGTGATGATATATTATAAATTGATCAACTGAGCAAAATTGTTGTATCATTTTCAATTGAGTGAAACTTTTAATTATGCTTTTATTGATATTTATGTTTAGGAAGGAATAAAGCTGTTGTCTACATGGTTAGACGGAGCTGCGTTCTGCAAATTTCTTGGACAGAACACCGCAAAGCTTAAACCAAATGAAATTCCTCACTGTAAGATTAACATTTATTCATAATTAAACCACATGCTTTTGAGGGGAATTGAGCAAATATATTTGTAAAAAGATAATTAAAAGGTTTAATTGTTTCTGCAGCTGAAACGTGGCCCTTTCTTATACAATTGCTCACCCACTGCATATCATTGGAAATATCTGCAAGCAAGCGCCGACCTCCCAAGATCACTTTTGCAAAAACTTTACGAATTGTCATTCAACGGGCTGAAGAGACTAAGTTTTCAGGTCAGAAATTGCATGCTATGGATTACTGTATAAAACCATACAATTAAAAAATTTCATGTAGGAAAAAGTTTCACTGAGCATATATCTATGGATTACATTTTATCAGTTATGATATTCTTAGCAAGTTAAAAGTTGAATATTCTTACAAAAAAAAAAAAGAAAAAAAAAAGAATTTCAAGTTAAATAAGAACAAAGGGAAAAAGACTATTAAACAATAAGTCTTTTATTTAGCTTTGAGCTTCCCGCCGAGTTAAAGATGTTGGCACTGTTATAAAACTAGGGTTGAGAATTAGGAAAGAGTTTATCTCCAATTTTTTGCTTGGATGTGACATTTGCTTTTGTGTAGTTCTTAATATCAGGAGTCACCACGAGAAACCAGCATAAACTGCATATGTATGGGGAAATTAATGTATAAAGACGGTCAAAAATTATTTGTATACCTTTTTCTTTTTAGAAAGAGAATCAAGCAAATTAACCATCTTTGAAGTCCCTTGCACAACGATATTAAAGAATTTCTTTTTAGTAAAATCAAGTCATGGTAGTATATCAGAACATGCATTTTTGCAGGAAATTGGTTAATTTTTTTTTTTTATCTGCCTGGAGGGTCATTTGTCTTGGTTTTTTCTAGGAATAAAATTCCTCTGTCTCTCTCTTTCTCCCCTCCTTTTCATTTTGTTCCCCAGTTCTGTAGGCAGAAAATGGAGTGATTAGTGTGCTGACTTGTCATAGTTGGCTAATAAGAACTTTACTTACGTGGAAGTGTGTGTGTGTGTTTATTGCTTGTGTGTTTTAATATACTTTTGATGGAATTGATAGTGGAAGTATTATTTATTGTTTCTTATATCATCATTTTCCTGTCAGGAAAGTTGTTGCCTCTAGTATCTGTGGTTAAAACGCTATTTAGTCATGTACTGGATGTGCTTAGCAACGTTCCAAGTTTTCAGTCAGAATATGGGATTATACTTCGGCATCTTTTGGGAGTCAAAGGCTATTGTTTTCACATGAGGAAGCGCATTTATTGTAGTGAGTTATATATCTGAGGCTTGTTCAAGTTCCTGTTTGTTAAACGTAATTGTCTTTTTTCAACATTGTTCTGTATTAACAATTTTTTTCCCCTTACCATCTGTTTTGGCAAGGCCTGCTGCTTCTATACATGGAGAAGGTGGAATCAAGCTTGAAAGATAAAAATAGTATTCAATATAATCAGAAAGAGGAAGTCTTTCGCTGCATTTTGACTTTCCACTCGCTTCTAGAAAATCCTCCTGGAGATTTTCCGGAAACTCTTAGGGAAGGCATTGTTAAGGGATTTGTTCAAATATTCTCTTTTGTAAGGTGCACAAATAATTGACCTCCATTGCTTTTTCCGTTGAGCTCATTGACATGCTGTTTTGCATTCTTATAGTATACATTTCCATTCATTATTGTAACATTTTTAGGGATGAGGGGAAAATTTCGCGGAAGCTTATTGAGTGTATTAATACGTTCTTGATAAAGGATGGTCCAAATTTGGGTTGTCAATCCTTAGAGATCCATGATGCTGTCCAGCAATTTGTTTACCGCTGTTGGCTAACAACCCATGATCGCAGTCTTAAGGTTTCTTAATCATTCAATTGCAGTAGCTTAGGTTTTTATATTCCTGAATTTGTGGAACTAATTTTATGTTACATGTTTACATACTTCTTGTCTTTGCAGGATGCACTTATACTTTATGCCAGGCTACAGCTAAATCTAACTAGAGATGCCTATGATGGGAGTTTTTTGGTAGAACAGTTGTTAGATGTTGTATGTAAGGAACTAGATCAAAGCTCTTTATCCAGCACTGCTGTGTCTAGGTGAGCACTTTTTATATTTATTCTGTCCCACTTGTCTGTCATTCATTTCTTCTTTGTTGGAGTTCCACAGTGAGGTTTGATGGTTGGTGTGTATGATTCATTCAGGAGTGATGCAACCAAGGACGATAAGCTTGGAACTTTGAGCAGTTCTCAACGTGGTTTGGTGGAACTTGCCGCACTTGTTTTTTATCGGGTAGTTATTTGACTCCTTAAGCATCCAGTAGCTGCATCACAGTCTTCAGTTTGATGCTGTGTTAATATTACATAATTCACCTAAAGATCTTTTTATGTACTTTGTGGCAGAATTGATATTCCTAAATATGACAGATTATTTATTATTATTCCCAGAAAAAAATGCTCTAGCTGACTTTGCAGAGTTTTCACTAGATTTAGTGGTTTTCTCCCCTATTTGCTAAATGCTTTAAGTTCTGATAATATGTGTGTGCGCGCGCACTTTGTGCTGTGTATATTCCTAGCTCTAAATTATTTGCCAATTGGAGAAGCAGAGGTTCTGAGCACATTTTTGAATTTACTCCATTAGGCGTGTGTCCACATGACAAAAGCACCAGCAGCTGAAAAACGGGTTAGAAGGGAACATACTGCTGACCATCTAAAGGAGGCACTCATGAAAGGAAAATGGTTATGGTATGTTTAATAAAGGGAAATTAGGATGCAATTAAGTCTTTTGACTCATATGCTATACATGGTTCCTCTTCTTTATTGGTTGATATAAATCATGTCTTTAACACATTCCAATTTTGTGCATATATTCATATGGATGCGGGGTTATACTTTGTTCTTTTGGTAAGATTTGAAAACAAATATATTGAAAATGATCAAAGGAAGATTAAAATAATACAGTGTGGGGTTATATTTTTTCTCTGTTGTAAGAAGCAGAAAGAAGTATATAAAAAATTATCAAAGGAAGATTATAATACAGGTGAAACAGCAATCCACCTAAAAATTTCAAACTAACATATGAGTGACCTATCTCCAAAATAAAAATGCACCACCTGAATCGGCTATGTTTCTTTGTGTCCACATTTGTTGTAATGCTATCCGGCTCTCTCTCTCTCTCTCTCTCTCTCTCTCTCAGTTTCCCCATTCATCTTCCATGTCTAAATATCATTTGAAATTGATATTTTATGGACTGCCCTACAGGAATGCTGCATTTTGTTGTCTCATTCGTAACTACTGCAGTCGCATCAGTAAGGATCTTTTTATGTATTGGTTTGAAGGCATTTGCACAAGCTTTGAGAGGTAATTATAGCTGCCTCCTGTGGATATGGGTTATTGTGTATTTGTCCTAGTTTAATCATATGTATTGCATTTTTTGACACTACTGCATAGGGTCTGATATATCTTTCTGCTATTGAGTGTTAGTTCAGTTACATGACGAAATACTGCTGCATAGGGTTGATTAGGAGATGGAGATGTCATCTCCATAGTGTTCTTTATTTTATTAAATCTTCTTTTAGTTCCTAGCACAATTTCATGATCAAACTATTGTTGAACTGCATGTGTGCAATTATTCATCATGCAGGTGACTTTTCTGAGTTGCCTGCTTAGCATTTTGTGCTCGAGTAAAAAGATTCTATAATATTTTGGCTGTTGCTGGGTAGGAAAACCATTAATTTTTTTTTTTTTTTTTGTTTCCCAAAATACTGAACCAACGTTTCTGATCAACAATTACATTAATATGATCCATGTTTGCAATGGCAATATTGTCTCCTGCATGCACACATGTACCTGTGAGAACCAAGAAATTGCTTGGTTGCTTAAAATTTGCTTTGTGTTGGCTTGACCACACTGGATGTATTGCAGAATTTTGAATGATGCAAATATGGGGCATACTTATGATGGTCTGCTGTGGAATTTGAGGTATGCTGTTCTGATTTACTATAGTAGTATATTAGTTTACAATTCAAGTTCTTTCAGCCAATGAGAAGGCTTGATCTTACAATGGTGAGGGCTTGATTTCATAACGGCGAGGGAACTTTGCTTGTAATATCAGGACAAAGATAGGAGTTCTAACCCCGTTGTATCTTTTATATTTCTCCATCAAGATAAATGATTACATTGTGCACTTATAGATCTTCCGTTCTCTTCTTCTTTGTGTCTCGATGTGTATCTACTTGAATTTATAGGAGTATGCAGGAACTCTCTTCTGTGCTACTCTCAGATTCTCGAGCGGGGAATCCATTAATGTCATCTTTTACCCCGAATGAGGTATTTGGGTTTTTTTTTTTCTTCAACCTTCTTATTGCATCTTTGTGCCTTTTTGTTTTGTTAAATAAGATTTTGCTCGTATGCATGATAAAATGCTAACACTGGTCTATGGTGTTCTTCTCTACTGTTGTTTACTTCCTATCTAGTGTATTCCTCTTATTGAAACCGGTGATTGGACAAAATATTGCAGTTTGATTGTAGCTGGCAATTGATATGGAACTGTCTGATGCATGGGTTACCAATATTCAGCAATGTGACAGCTGTTGTAAGTTTTGTTATCATTCTGAACTATAGTAGTTATCCATGACTTTAGTTTTTCCATTTAGTCTCAACTAGTTCAGGATTGCACATTCCATCCTCTCTTTTAGTTTTGCTGACAGATTTTAATTTATTCATTTACATCAATTTTCCTTTTAGGATTTTAAGTGCTTTGTTTGGCTTTGACATAAATTTCTGGTAATCTTTAGCTTTTTGTGGTTATTTAATATTTTACAATTCTAATAATATATTGGTCAAGGTATTTCGTGGATAAACCTCATGAATGGGGGTGGCTTTAGAATTCAATGTTTGTCAGTCTTAAGCACTTCCTATTTTACTATTTTTTAGCTCATAAAATCAGCACAAGTTACTCTTTCTCAGTGTTTGCCAGCTTATGATATCTAATCTGCAAATTGAACAGAAGGGGCAAAAGACTTATCTATTGTCTGTTGGCATTAACTATCATGTACTTGGAAAAAAAAAAAAAAAACCAATCATATACTGCATGAAGTCTAAGGGTTGAGTAGGAAAGACTATGTTTTCTCAGCTTTATTTTGTCTATTTATAAGCTGTAAATAATTTGTTTGCTCATATGTCATAGGCATGCTATTGCCATACTGCTTACATGTGTTACCTGAGTTGGCAGCATATCATTTTTCTTTTCACAAACTTGAGTATTGCCAGAGAATAATGTACATAACATGTTTATGGATGTAAATGTTTTTCTCCGTAAAGACTTTTACTCTATAGTTATCATACATTCTAGGTTTATTTATGTTGTTCAAAATATTTGAAAATGTACTTACAAAATTACCAATTACTATGACATTCGATCTATTTCAGCTGCATTGGCACATTTTAAGAACCACGGTTAGAAAGTTTTTTCACATAGATACTTTAAATTTTTTTTTGAATTGTCAAATATTCCAAATTTTGATACGGCTCCTCTGGAAGATTCTTGATTATATCTTCTTGTGACGTTCTGTATGGTTGTTTAAGCTTCCTCCTATGTTCATTTGTATGCATCCATGCAGGTTGATGCTGCTTTGGTGCTACTTGGAAACATTATTTCGTGTGTGAGTACAAGCCTATCATCTTAAGACTCCACAATTATTTTTCTTTCTTTGCATAGTTTACCTTGTTGAGCAATTACTGAATGATTCTTTTTTTAGGATGCACTAAATATCTGTGTTGTTCCTCAAGATGTATGGGATCTTCAGTTGTTCAAACAAATGCCATCAACGTAAGTGTGCTTAAGTGTACCTTAATTACAAGATAGTTCTTTGACTTTATTCCTTCTTTAATGAAAATGCTAGTGAATATATAGTTGAACTTGTGTAAGATACTTGTTACTGCAATTTTTCATAAGGACCTTTCGAATTCCTGCTATCATGTTTCATTTTTTAAAATTGAAGTTTTTGTTACCTAATAAGTGTACGTTTGAAAGAACTTTTCTATTCACCATAAGAGCTTTTTTAATTCCCAAAATTCTTTTCAAAGTTTCTTTTGTATTTGGTTGTTATTCCAATAGAGCTGTTGGACAATTAAAAAAGTTGTTTTACGTCTACTGGGAGAAACTCAAATTTTAGGCTTTTCCAAGTAGATCTTTTTGAGTTTTTAAAAACATAAAATTTTAGGCTTTTCCAAGTAAAATTTATGAAATGTGTATGGTAATTTTAAATAAAAGATTATTATAGTTTGTGAACATGCCAAATTTCATATTTTAAATGCTATATTTGGACTCTTACCTAACAACTTAAACTTTTCGGTTGAATAGTTACGTATATAGTATCGGAGCATAACATGTGTTCCCATTTGTTTTCTTGTTGCACGTGAGGGGCTATGTTAACATGTTGAATCTCATGTCCTAAATACTATCATGCATCCTTTACCTAACAACTTAATCTTGGGTTGAGTGATTACTAATATAATTAAAGAATACCATGGCAGGGTTTAATATCCCTATCCTTTCCCTGAAATTGAGTTGACATTGCAATTCAACCCCAATCCTGTCTGTACTAACAGGGCAGATCCCTATGGGACCCTGGCTCTGTGGGACCTTGACCTTTCGGGTGTTTGACATCTCTAGGTTTGGTATTTGATAGAAGTTAATAAAAGGCCCTTCCTTCTTTTCTATATCTATGCTTCTAGAGAATTCTGGAGGGTTAAGATGTTGAGTAATGGATTCCAATCCCACCATCAAATCTGGTAAAGGATGTTCTGATTAAAAAAAACTGTTAAAGGATGTTGAGAGACTTAGTTGGTAATTTTCTCCTGCTTTTAGAAGTTTTGAACTTGTATATCATTGTTGACCGTACAACTTTTCTCCTATGGCACCTTTGAAATAGTTTTAAATTTTTTTATGTGCAATATGAAGAAATCCATTATATATGTGAAAGAAGAAAGTCTGTATTCCTAAGTTTGAATACAATGCATATAACCCGTGTTAAGGACACCCTTAAAATTCTTGATAATTTCACGTGATTAGAGTTAGCCAAGTTAATTAGAGAGTGCCATAGTGCCTGAAAACTTGTGCATAAATCATGCAAAGAGAAAAAAGAAAAGAAAAATATCATGCCAAGAGAGCTTGGATTGGTTGATACTTAACGAATTTTGTCCCGTTTAGCAAACTTGAAATCTGACCTATGCTTGATACTCTTTTTCTTTTATATAATTGACCTAATGCTTGCTTATGGTTTCATCCAGGTCTGCTTTGTACTTCATTGCATGTTATTGGTCTCAGAAGGGTTCTCAGGTTAGTTTCTTTGGTTGGCATCATTGGGAATTTTATTCTCATTATAGGTTGTTTCAGTATGGTCTTTTGGTGTTTGATGGCACTTCCTCATAGTTTACCCACTGAATATTATCCTCTCTCTCTCTCTCTCTCTCTCTCTCTCTCATGCTTTGCATTGGAAAGCTGCAATTTATTACTGAATCTTGGTTTATATTTTTACTGAGGTTTTATCTGCCACATGATATTATCTTCCCTAGATACCTCATTCTGGTTAAGAAAAATTGACGCTGTCATGACTCTTGCCAACCTAGTTAGATTGAGTGTAAGTTGCTTGGCTTAAGCTAGTCAAGGTTAAACAAGACTGGGGTAAGTTTTACGATTAATTTAGGTTTAGTTGTTTCCAAAATTAGATGTAAGTGAATTGAACTACTGCTGGTGGGCTTGGCTTGGGCTTATTTTATCTGCTAGGCATGAGGCATTGATATTTAAAGTGGCACCTACCATCCCATATCTGTTTTCATTGGTTGAGGTCTCAACACAATGAACTTTGACGCGGGTCCCTCCATTTCTATTGAAATATTGAAAAAATAATGTCAATGTTTGATTTGTATCATATATACTCTTTTTATGTTTGTGTAGGGTGACCATCGAGACATTTTTCACCTCAGGAAAAATCTCTTAAGAGCAACTTTGGGCTATCTTAACTCGAAGGTGTGCTAGCAGTTATTTCTTATGAAGTATAACCTGTTTTCCAGTTTTAACACTTATATTATCTTGTATTTTTGGGTAGCTTTCTTGTTTTGTACTCAAAGGTTAATCTTGGTCTCATCAACATTTACAGCCAAGCTTGGGGGGAGGGGGGAGTGTGGACACAATCAAATTTAATTTAGTCAACCATGATTAAATCAGACTTTATTGTACATATTAGCTGTTAGTATTTTTTCTTTTATGGTCAGATTTTCTGATGTAATTAGGTCTTGATTGTAGGAAGTCTTGTCTCTAGTGTAATCTATATATTTGTACATGCTTCTATTGAATAATTTATTGTAAAAATATCTTTCATATCTCTGTTTATATGGTATCAGAGCCTAAGGGCAAGAAACCAAAAAGTCAAAGACTGATAACGAGACAGTCATGACCGGTGATAATGCTGGACTGCCAATTTCGGCCAAGCCCAGATCCAGCGTTTAGCCCTTGTTTCCATCACTACTTTTTCCGGTAGTAATGCTTCCTCTCTCATATTACAGCCCACAAACTAGATGGAAAAAATTACCTACAATGGTCTCAATTCGTCAAGATCGTCATCTATGGTCGCAGCAAACTTGGCTATATTACCAGTGAACTTTCTTCTCCTTCGTCGACCGATCCTACCTACAACAAATGACTGACCGAGAACTCTATTGTTCTCGCAGCAAACTTGGCTATATTACCAGTGAACTTTCTGCTCCTTCGTCGACCGATCCTACCTACAACAAATGACTGACTGAGAACTCTATTGTTCTCGCCTGACTCATCAACTCCATGGAGCCGAAAATCAGCCGCCGGTATCTATTTTTCAAAACTGCCAAAGAAGTTTGAGATGCTGCTCGCCAAATGTACTCAGACCTTGGCAATGCTTCCCAAATTTTTGAAATTCGTTCAAAGTTAAAAGAGATGAAACAGGGCTTTAACTAGGTGATCCAATATTTCTCTGATCTCCAAGACCTTTGGAATGAACTTGATCTGTTGTTTGAAGAAGATTCCTCCTGCCCAGAATACAGTATCAAACAGCGACGCAAACTCGAGGATGAACGTGTCTATGATTTTCTTGCAGGTTTGAATCGAAATCCTGACGAAGTGCGTGACCAAGTGGTGGCCCGAGCCCTGTTTTCTTCACCGGAGGAAGCCTTTGCCGAAGTTTGCTGGGAAGAGGTTCGTCGCAAAGCGATGCTCAATGACGATTCACCTATTTCCTCTGCTCTAGAAGGTTCTGCCTTGGTGTCCAGAAGCTTTTCTTCCCATAAGCGTCCTAATCATGACTCTCAAATCAACAAGCGAGGTGAGCGACTATGGTGTGATCACTGTAGATGCCCTGGTCATACTCGAGAGAAGTGCTGGCAGCTTCGTGGGAAACCAGCAAGTTGGCAACAAAAAAAACTAGCTGAAGGGCGTGTATATCCGACTCATTCTGGCCCTGACACAGCTGGAAATAGTGGCACTCTTATTCCGTTCAGCAAAGAGCAAATTGAGCATTTCTGTCGCCTCCTAAATCAGGCATCTGCTGCTGCTAATTTCTCATCAGTTTTCACTGTTGGTTCATGCTCTATGGCACAATCTGGTAACTGTTTTTTAGCCTTATATTCCTTCACTTTATCTAAGGATCCTTGGCTCATTGATTTAGGTGTCACCGATCATATGACAAGTGGATCTAATTCCTTTTATTCGTATATTTCTTGTTCTAAACATACTACTGTTAAAATTGCCGATGGGTCTTTAACTCCTGTTGCTGGAATTGGCGCTATTAAACTCTCTCTAATTCTTGTTCTAAAATCTGTCCTTCATGTTCCTGCCTTAAAATGCTCTGTTAGCAAACTCACTTATGATAATCAATGTGTTGCTAAATTCCAATTTCTGTCATGTCAATTTTAGGAACTCTCATCGGGGAGGATGATTGGCAGTGCTAAGGTTCATGATGATCTTTATTACTTTGAAAACAATCTTCCAAAGAGTGGACGAGCTTTTGCATTCGGTACAGATTTTGTTTATGTTTCTAGTAATAGGGAAATTATGTTATGGCACCATATACTTGGTCATCCTAGTTATAATTATTTGAAACGTTTGTTCCCATTTTTATTTAATAATAAAACCTCAGTTTCGTTTGAATGTGAAATATGTCAAATTGCAAAATACACTTGCACTTCCTTTCCTACCAAATCCTATACACCATCCATACTATTCCATTTAATTCATAGTAATATATGGGGACCATCCAAGATCACCACTTCTCATGGCAAAAAATGGTTTATCACTTTCATTAATGATCACACGCATTACATGGGTTTATTTACTTTGAGAAAAATCTGAGGCTTGTCAAACCTTCAAAAATTTCCACAAACACGATTCAAAATCAATTTCAAATTAATATCCGAATTCTACGAACAGACAATGGCCAAGAATATATTAATTCTATACTTTGCGAATATCTGTTGAAAAACAGTATTCTCCATCGAACCTCTTGTGTTAATACCCCACAATAAAATGGAGGGTTTGAACGTAAAAACCGTCATTTGTTGGAGGTAGCTCGAGCTCTCATGTTTACCATGAAAGTCCTAAAATATTTCTGGAGAGATGCTGTCTTAACAACAATATACTTCATTAATCGTCTACCAAATCACACCATCAAATTCGAAACTCCTCTATCTATCCTCATCAAAACCTATTCGTATATTTCCACCTCTAATGCTCTTCCCTTAAAAATCTTTGGATGTACAACCTTTGTTCACAATCATGCACAACATTGAAATAAACTTGATTCCCGTGCTCTCAGAACTATCTTCATTTGTTACTCTCTAACCCAAAAAGGTTATTGTTGCTATTGTCCTGAAACTAAAAAAACCTATGTCTCTTGTGATGTTACATTCTTTGAAGAAACTCCTTATTTCTCCACAACCTCACTTCAGGGGGAGAATCAGGATCAAGAAGCTTGTTGTTCATGGGATATTCTAGACTTGCCATTACTCGGAGTAGAAAACACCATAATTACTATACCTACCATACCTACTACCTCTAGTGTGCCTACAGCTCCTACCTTATCTAATCCAACAAATATTTCCGAATCTATTCACATCCTTGAGTGAAATCTGCCATCACTCAATATATCGATATTAGAAACAAGGGGAGAATAAACTATACCTAATTCGCAAGAGTAATGTGTCTACTCGAGAAGAAAGAACTCTCGAGAGAACAAAGAAATCATGAACCTTACTCATAGTCAAGAAGCCGAACCGATGGTAGAATTGTAAGTGCCAATTGTGTCAGGTAACTCTAATCTTGATTTGGATGTTCCTATAACAATTAGAAAGAGTGTTAGGTCTTGCACTCAACATCCCATTTCCAAGTTTATCTCCTATTCCAATCTATCATCTCCATTTCGTGCTTTTACTTCAAATCTTTATAGTATTGTGATTCCCAGGTCTATTGAAGAGGCATTAACAGTTTCTGATTGGAGAACTGCTGTATTCGAAGAGATGCGTGCTCTGAAACAAAACATACCTGGAACTTAGTGGAACTGCCACAGGAAAAAAAGACTGTTGGGTGTAAGTGGGTATTCATAATAAAGCGTAAGGCCGATGATTCTGTTGAAAGATACAAGGTAAGGTGGCAAAAGGCTTTACACAAACCTATGGCATTGACTACACAGAAACTTTCGCTCCTGTTGCCAAACTCAATACCATCCGAATCCTACTTTCAGTAGCGGTGAATTCTGATTGGCCACTGCATCAACTTTATGTAAAAAAAATGCTTTCCTTAATGGTGAACTTGGAGAAGAGGTGTACATGAGTCAACCGCCAGGTTTTGAAGAAAAATTGGGAGGTAAAACAATTTGTAAACTCAACAAGTCTCTCTACGGTTTAAAACAATCCCTACGAGCTTGGTTTGATCATTTTTCAGCAGTAAGCAAGAAGCTTGAGTATGTTCAAGGATAAACTGATCATACAATGATTGTCAAACACTCTGAAGGTGAGAATATAACTAATCTGATTGTGTATGTTGATGATATCATCGTTACAGGAAATGATATTAAAGAGATAGAGAGAATTAAATAAATGATGGCGAAGGAATTCGAAGTCAAAGATCTTGGTGCTTTGAGATATTTTCTGGGAATGGAGCTTGCAAGGAGTAAAAAGGGTATTTCTGTCTTTTAAAGAAAGTACACCATAGCTATGTTAGAAGAAACTGGCATGTTGGGATGTAAACCAAGTAAAGCTCCAATTGAGCTTGGTAACGAGGGAAAAATGTTTGAAGGAGATCCTGTTGACAAAGGAAGTTATCAACGTCTTGAGGGAAAGCTGATTTACCTCTCACATACAAGATCGGACATAGCCTTTGCTGTGAGTTTAGTTAGCCAGTATATGCATGGACCGTGTCAAGGTCATCTTGATGCTGCATACAGAATCTTGAGGTATTTGAAGCGAACACCTAGAAAGGGATTGTTTTTTGCTAAAACTGATGATCGAAAAATTAAAGCTTTTATTGATGTAGATTGGGCAGGTTCTATCAATGATAGGAAGTCAATATCTGGGTATTGTACCTTACTATGGGGAAATTTGGTGACATGGCGAGTAAAAAACAGACTGTTGTCGTAAGAAGTGGTGCGGAAGCTGAACTTAGAGCCTTGGCGCATGAGTTTGTGAACTTATTTGGATAAGAAGGGTGATGTAAGAGTTGGAAATCAAGTATGAAGAACCTATGTGTAACAGCCCCTGACCCGACCCGTCTGGATCGACCCAGGAAGCGTTACTGGTTTTCAAAACTTTCTAAATTCTCGTTATTCATTTCAAACCATTTAAAAATCATAGCACTTTGTAATTAAAAAAGGTGTTTCTAGTGAGCGCATCAAACTTTATTTTCAAAAATTTCGGCAGAATTTCCTCTATTTTTCTGATTTCCCAAAACCTGTTTTCAATAAAACAATATACTACAATATAATTCCAACACTTCTATATCCAAATTTTCAAATCAATGCGTACTCTGCCGTTTAGTGCGACTTCCAAACAGTTTCAAATAAAACATATTTAATTAATATTTACAAACATTTGAAAAGAATATCAATCATAAAGCACTTATTACAAAACATATATATACATGTCGAATTACAGATTTCTGTATATGCATGCTTCACGAAATACAATATACAATTAAAATTCAATTGTAACTACTCAAAAGAATTGTGACTCTGGACCTTCAATCTGCTGCTACTTCCTCTCTATTATTTGTTTCCCCCTGTGTCTCTGATACTTGCGCGTGATAAAATCCACGCGCTAAGCAATAATGCCTAGTGGGTGTACACTAAACTCAAGTATCAAAATCAATAATCATTTCATAATAAAAATATTCCAGTATGATCGTATAAAAACATTTCAATTTTTAACTTTCTGACTGAAAGAAATCATAGAAAAACAGTTTAATAAAAACATTTAAATTAAATCAATAAAGCATACAAAATTAAGTTTTCAATTCTTTCATAAGCATTTATTCATTCTATACCATTTTATTCATACAAACATTTTGTTCACTTTTATTCTCCATTCTGGCCGTACACTCATCATACATTTCTATATCTGTAACATCGATGTAACGTTCACCTCCGGGATTCGCCTAAACTGGACTAAGCCAGGTTTGCCCCGCGAGATGTAACTGTCAGGAATATCAATACAATATCTATCTCCGGGATTCGCCTAAACTGGACTATACCAGGTTTGCCCCGCGAGATGTAACAGTCATGGATACAGTGAAATGGCTATCTTCGGGATTCGCCTAAACTTGACTTGCCAGGTTTGCCCCGCGAGATGTAACTGTCATTACTATCAGTACAATGGCTATCTCCGGGATTCGCCTAAACTGGATCTTGCCAGGTTTGCCCCGCGAGATGCAACAGTCATCAATGTCAGTGCAATATTTATCTCCGGGATTCGCCTAAACTGGACTATACCAGGTTTGCCCCACGAGATGCAATAGTCATCATTATTTATTTCCGGGATTCGCCTAAACTGGACCATGCCAGGTTTGCCCCGCGAGATACACTAGTCTCAACTCGTTATGTTCAACAATAATTCACAAATCAAAATTAAATTCAAGTATCAGAATTTACAAACAATATTCGTAATACAAACTTTGTAAATTTCATATCAAAACCTTCCGTTTCTTTCAAAATCAACAATTAATTTCACAAAGCCAAAACTTTCATTTATACTCCTATCAATACATTCTACAATTATTTTCAAATTGTATTTACGAAACAATAATTATATACGATTTTTCCAAAAATCATTTCCAAACATTACTCGCAACCTAATTATTTTCAAACAGTTTCTAACAATATTCGTAAACGAAACACAATTATATAAAATCCATAAATAAATTTTCAAATAGAAATTCAACTGAAAATATATTATAACAAAAATTATAACGAATTCAGAAATCAGTGTACACCAACCTGGATTCCGTTTTTACGCTTTTTTCCTTCTGGATTTTCCTTTTTCTCTTTCTTCTTCTCTTTTCCTTTCTTCTTTTTCTTTTCTTCTTCTTTCTCTTCCTCTTCTTCTTCTTCTTCTCTTCTCTCTTCTTCTTCTTCTTCTTCTCTTCTTCTTTTTCTTTTCTTTCTTTCTCTCCCGCGCTCTCTCGGTCTCTCTTTTCCTCCCTTTCTCTTTTCTATTATGTTTTTCCCAGAGACTTCAGCGACAACTATTTTTTTTTATAATCTTTCGGTCATCGCGACCGTCGTCGCGACCTGTGGTCGTGCCATCAGATCGCGTTGCTCACTGGAGCAACTCCACCGCCTTCATCGCGATCACCCATTGCGGTATCCTGGTCGCGATGGTGGTCGTGATGCTCACTGCCAGGTTTTTCACTTTTTCATCGCGAGCTAGTCAGCGCGATCTGTGGTCGCGGTAACCAGGTCGCGTTGCTCACTGCCCAAAAATGCTATTTTTCGCCGCGAGCAGCTCATCGCGATCTGTGGTCGCGGTACACACTGCCCCAGTTTTTCATTCCTTTTTCCTTCATGTATCAGTTCTGGACCGTTCCATCTGGTCCACCTGGAAACCATAAAAATAAACATACATTTAATTACGTTTACACCCCTCAACTCACAAATATTTTATCCACATATTCAAAATTAATTTTTTGAAATTAGGGATGTTACACTATACATCTCTACTGTGATAACAAGTCAACCATTAGTATAGCTCACAATCCTGTCCACCATGATAGGACTAAACCTGTGGAAGTAGATCGACATTTCATCAAAAAACTTGATGGGTGTATGATCAGCATTGTGTATGTGCCTAACTTCTCAACAGTTAGCTGACATACTCACAAAAGGGCTAACAGAACAAGCATTTGATTTTCTTGTGAGCAAGATTGGTCTCATCAACATCTACAGCCAAGCTTGAGAGGGGGAGTGTAGACAAAATCAAATCTGATTTAGTCAACCATGATTAAATTAGACTTTATTGTAAATATTAGTTGTTAGTATTTTTTTCTTTTATGGTTAGATTTTCTGATGTAATTAGGGCTTGATGGTAGGAAGTTTTGTCTCTAGTGTAATCTATATATTTGTACATGCTTCTATTGAATAATATATAGTAAATTTATCTTTCATATCTCTGATTGTAGTTAAGTTTCGAATTTCGATTTATTCCCTTCTCTTTCAATCATAACAACATTAACATTACAGTTTCAAAACATTAAAATGACAAGAGCACTACTGTTCAACTTGGTTAATGACCAGAACAATCAAGTAAGCATTTGTATATAAATTTACCATTTTAGATGCTCTTTTTATACCTTGGCTGCCCTAACTATAATACCTTACAATTTGGTCTTCCAAGTATAAAACTTTGGTTTGCCTCTTGGGGAATTTATGTTTATACATAATGGTAATCATGCATTGGACAAGGTGGATTAATGGATTTTGGGGATTTCCAAGATGCCTTATATTGTCTATAATGTCATGAGCTAAACTTTATGGACTCAATATTTGGTGTCTTTATTCACCTCATAAGCTTGTGCGTTTGCCTCATAATGGGCTATGCCGTTGGAAAGTTTTTGCTTGGTTTATTTGTTGGAGATTATGGTATTACTTGTTAATAGCTGATTGCTTCTTATGTAGGAGTTTTCCATATTGAATGAACGCATGGTATTATTGCTACCTGCAGCTGTTTATGCTATTTGTGCTGGTTGCTCTCCTTTAACAAATTGTTTCAAATGGCCTTACATGTCACATTTTCATTCAGATGTGATTGAGACCGGAGATGATCGGGTTAAGGTATTTTATGATGTTTATCTCTCCTGTCTACCATTTGAACTTTGGTTCTTGTACATTTATGTTTCTATCAAGAAGCTAATTCTCTTTATTTCTTATTTTTGTAGCTTGATGAACATGTGCACAAAAGGCAGCTTGAACATTTTGAATGCTTTGTGGAAGTACTCGCAAAAATTGATTTGAATTCTAGTTTTAAGGTGCTTGATATTGTTTTTCAGAAGTATTTTTTTTTATGGTTGGCTTTTATCTGGTTTCTAAGTTTATTCAGTTGGATTACTTTCAGATTTCTGCATCTCCACGCAAACAAAGTGTACGTCTTCCACGAGAACTAAGAGATCCACTTCTGCAGGAAATGGAGACATATATATTTGGAGCTCTGCTCAGTAAGGATACTGAAAGGAGGCCTCTATCAGAAGTCTTGTTTACGTGTGCTCTATTGTCTAATTTTATATATGTCTCACTCTCTACAAGGTTTGTCTCATATTGTAACTACATTTTATTATAGCTGTACCTTAGATTCATTTTCACTGCTTTATCGGCAACTAAACTTCTGTTTAATTTTATCATCTTGATACAAAAGGTGTTTGCGGAAAAAGTGAAGTCTTTGTATTCAACAAAACAGTATTTACAGAGTTTAGAATCCTTAGATTATAAGGAGTTCTAATTAGAAAGTAACTCTAGTTAGGAATTCTAGTTAGGTAATACACAAACACTACCTCTAGTCTAACTTAAAGATATTTACATAAAAATAAAATAAAATAAAAGTAAATCACTGTAAAACAGTAAAACCCTAAACTTCTAACACTACCCCTCAAGCTGGAGAATAGAGATTTTCCATTCTCAGCTTGGATATAATATCTTGAAATAAGACTCCAGGCAATCCTTTAGTGAAAACATCTGCTAGTTGATCCCTTGTAGAAACATAGGGAGTACAAATTATTCCACTATCAAGCTTCTCCTTATAAAGTGGCGATCAATCTCAATGTGCTTCGTTCTGTTATGTTGCACTGGATTGTGAGCAATGCTAATGGCAGACTTATTGTCACAGTAGAGCTTCATAGGACCTTTTTGAGGAATTTTCAGATCATTAAGAATAATCTTAAGCCACAATAATTCACATACCCCATGCGCCATTGCCCTAAACTCTGCCTCGGCACTTGATCTTGCAACTACATTTTGTTTCTTACTCCTCCATGTCACCAGATTATCACCTAAAAAGGTGCAATACCCGGTTGTGGAGCGCCTATCTTTAATTGACCCAGCATAGTCAGCATCAGTGTATGCTGCTAATGCCACACCTGTACTCCTTTTAAACAACAGCCCCCTGCCTGGATGGGCTTTAAGGTACCAGAGTATATGGTATACTGCCTGCATATGTATTTCTCTGGGATCATACATAAATTGACTTACCACACTCACCGCATAAGCAATGTCTGGCCGTGTGTGTGACAAGTATATCAACCTTCCTAACAGCCGTTGATACCTTTGTCGGTCCACCCCAACATCATCAACTGCCTCTCCTAGTTTATGGTTCTGCTCAATGGGAACTGCTACTGGTTTGCACCCTAGCTGCCCGGTTTGCTCCAACAAATCAGTCACATATTTCTTCTAGGAAAGGTACCTGCATATGTATTTCTCTGGGATCATACATAAATTGACTTACCACACTCACCGCATAAGCAATGTCTGGCCGTGTGTGTGACAAGTATATCAACCTTCCTACCAGCCGTTGATACCTCTGTCGGTCCACCCTAACATCATCAACTGCCTCTCCTAGTTTATGGTTCTGCTCAATGGGAACTGCTACTGGTTTGCACCCTAGCTGCCCGGTTTCCTCCAACAAATCAGTCACATATTTCTTCTGGGAAAGGTAAATTCCTTCTCTTGAATGAGCCACGTCAATTCCCAAAAAATATTTTAATCTACCTAATTCTTTAATCTCAAACTCCTTCTTCATAACCTGCTTGACTTCTTCTCTTTCTTTTTCATCATTCCCAATCACTATTATATCATCTACATAGACTAGTAATGCAGTGACTCCCCCTGAAATTGAATGCTTAAAAAACAGCGTGTGGTCACCTTGACTCTGCTTGTAACCGGCTGTGATCAATACTTTTGCAAATCTCCCAAACCAAGTCCTAGATGATTGCTTAAGGCCATACAAAGCCTTTTTTAATTTGCATGCTGTACTTGTTTTTATTCCACCGCCATAACCTGGTCGGATTTGCATGTAAATCTCCTCCTTTAAGTCTCCATGGAGGAAAGCATTCTTCACATCGAATTGCTGAAGCGGCCACTCATAATTGGCAGCTAAAGCCAGCAGAACTCTCACCGTGTTTATCTTTGCCACAGGTGCAAATGTCTCCTGATAAACTACTCCCTGTGTCTGTGTATAACCCTTTGCAACCAACCGAGCCTTGTATCTTTCCAGTGACCCATCTGCTTTATACTTAACCGTATAAACCCATTTGCAACCCACCGTTTTCTTCCCTTCGGGTAGGTCCACCAAATCCCAAGTTTTATTCCTTTCTAATGCCTTCATTTCAGTTTCCATGGCAGCTCTCCAATTGTTATCAGCCAATGCTTCAGACAGTGTGTTGGGAATTAAAAATATGTTTAAGTTTGTGAGAAAAGATTGGTGGGAAATTGAAAAATTCTGGTGTGACACATACTTTGACAGTGGGTACAGTGGCCATTTGGTACACTCCCTAGTTCCTTTTCTCTATGCAATTGGTAACTCCTTATCAGACTTCAGGTTGGATTGGACTTGCTTTGGTTTAGGGCTTTTCCTCCTTGAATACACAATAGGGGTTGCAATAGGAGGTTCGATGTAGTATGGGCTGGTAGGTTCTGGGTAGTTCAGTTGGTGGTTTAATTCAATTTCAGCAGGGTTTTTTCTAGTTTCAGGAGAGTTTGGTAAGGGATACTTTGTGCTTGATTAGTCATTTGATTCATATAGTCCATCTTGTTGAGATTTGATCAAACTAGGACTCTCAAGATTAAAAAATTCAGCTTCCTTTTTTGACCCAAAAATATCTTCATTTGAAACAGGACGTTTATTCAAATCAGTTTTTGACTTAAACTCAAATTGACCTTTATTCGACTCATTTAATTCAAAAATCAAATCAACAGGTTCTTTTAAAGGAACCAGACATTTAGAAGGGTTACTAGAGTTGGGACTCTTAGAACCAATACTATCAAAAGACGGACTCTTAGAATTAAAATCACCAGAGTTGAAAAAATAAAAAAAACCATTATCAATCTCAGTCTTAGCTTCACTTAAATTCTTCCCCTGAAGATAAGACTCAAAAAAGGATTGAGACTCATGAAATGTAACATCCGCTGAAATAAAAACTTTTGAGATGCGGGATGATAATATTTGTATCCTTTCTGGGTAAAGGAGTACCCAAGAAACAGACATTTAAGAGACCTTGGATCTAATTTGCTTTTAGTGGGACTGTGATTATGAACAAAAGCTACACAACCAAAAATCCTAGGAATAAGATTCTGAGATGTATTAAAATCAGGATAAAACTTTGAAAATACAGAGATTGGAGATTTGAAGTCCAATACTGTTGTAGGGAGCCTGTTAATGATATGTGTAGCAGTTAACAAGGCTTCACCCCAATTGCAGTTTGGAACTTCGTTTTGGAAAAGCAGAGCTCTTGTTGTGGAAAGTAAATGCCCGTTCTTTCTTTATGCCAAATCATTCCGTTGAGGAGTATAAACACATGAAGACTCATGTATAATTCCCTCGTTTTGAAAAAAATTTGTTAATTCCTGATTAAAATAATCTTTTGCATTATCAGTTCGAAAGCGTTTGATCTTTGTCTGAAATTGAGTGTGAACCATAGAACAAAATTTTTGAAGAACCTTGTTTAAATCAGATTTTTGTTTTAACAAATAGATTCAAGTAACTCTAGTAAATCATCTATAAAAGAAACATACCCTCTCGCTCCTCTAATGTTAGAGACCCGAGATGGTCCCCAGATATCACTATGAACAAGAGAAAAATAAAAAAGACTTCTTTTAGTACTAACTGAAAAAGATACACGTTTTTGTTTCGCAAGCTGACATGTATCACATTGAAATGAACTAATTTCAAGACCAACAAACAAAGAAGGAAACATAACTTTTAAACTTTGAAAAGAAGGATGACCATATCTCAAATGATGCAACCAGATTTGGCTCTTATTTGCTGTGTGGTCAGAAAGATGGGTTTGAGGAATTTGATTCTTACTAGGACTCTGAGGTGTGTCAAGAAAGTATAGCCCATTCTTAGCCTTAGCAAGTCCAATCTTCCTCCCCGAAAGCTGATTCTGAAAGTCATTGTGAGTAGAACAAAAGGTTATCGAACAATTTAGGTCCTTAGTCAGTTTCTGAATAGAAATTAAATTGGTGGATAATTTTGGTACATGTAAGACACTGTGTAAAAAAAAGTGAGACTAAGTTTTATATCTCCTACATCGGCCACTGTAATCAAAGATCCATCAGCTACTGCTATCTTTTTGTTGATAGGACATGGTTCATAAGAAATAAAATTGTGAGGTGAGTGGGTGATATGGTCTCTAGCACCTGAGTCAAGAACCCAGGCACTCAAATCACACTTGTCTGTAACATTAAAGCCAACACAGTTAGAAAACTTACCTGATTGAACTAGGGAGCATATACCTGGCTCAGGATTGCGTGGTAATTTCTCCAGAGTTCCTAGGAGACTTTTAATTTTCTCCAATGTTGCAGAATCAGTTTTGTCCTCCTCACGAGTGTCCACATCTCCGGTTAAGTTTGCTCGTTGCTGCTGTCCCTTCTGGCCCCAATCTTTCCTGGCAGTAGATGGCTTTCCATGAAGCTTCCAGCACCTATCTTTGGTATGCCTCGACTTCTTGCAATAGGTACACCAAAGATTTGAATTGTTGGTGCTGCTGGATCGGTTATTGTCACTGGCAGCAACCTTCATTTGATGTAAAACATGGCCACCAGTTGATGCAAGAGCCGATCCTTCCTCATGTAATGATTGAACCATTACACTCCTCCGACTCTCGTCTGCCCGAGCCATTGAGATGATAGTATTTAACGATGGTACTTCATCTCTTCCCAAAATCTTAATTCGGACTTAATCATACTCCATATTGAGGCCAGCCAAGAAATCATACACCTTGTCTTGTTCCAGCAATTTTCTCACAACCATGGCGTCTGCAGGATTCGATATTCGAACACAGCGATAGTGATCCAATTCTTGCCACAAACTTTGTAATGCGTTTGCATAATCAGTTACAGACCCATTACCTTGCTCGGTGGACATTGCCTTTGTTCGAATTTCATATACCTGAGCAACATCCTTCACTTTAGAGTAAGTTTGCTGGACAAACTCCCAGATTTCTTTTGCAGTAGTCAAGAACATACATGTATCATTCACATTCAGAGTCATCGAATTCCACAACCAAGTCATGATCATAGAATCCTCCTCATCCCAAGCATCGAACCGAGGGTCTTCTTTTGGTGGACCAGTACCTGTAAGATGCTTCAATTTGCCCTTCCCTTTGAGAAAAGTTTGAACAACCTACGACCACTTCAAATAATTTTTTCCATTGAGTCTGTATCCAGCTTGAATAAACTGCAAATCTTTTTCAGACCCATTATTATTATTCCCTCCAAAAATCGATGAAGGTCGAAGATAGCACCTAGTGCTCTGATACCATGATACAAAAGGTGTTTGCGGAAAAAGTGAAGTCTTTGTATTCAACAACACAATATTTACAGAGTTTAGAATCCTTAGATTATAAGGAGTTCTAATTAGAAAGTAACTATAGTTAGGAATTCTAGTTAGGTAATATACAAACACTACCTCTAGTCTAACTTAAAGATATTTATATAAAAAAAATAAAATAAAAGTAAATCACTTAAAGTAAAACAGTAAAACAATAAAACACCTAAACTTCTAACACATTTGCTTCTGGATTATGTCAAATTCAGTTTGAAGTAGTAGCATTTCTAGTGAATTTGATTATTTTATTAACTTGAGAGGTTTTTGGCTTCAGCTGAATTAGTTTTATCCGTGTATTCATTGACCGTTTACTTAATTGAATAAATTTATAACTTTTCCACCTGGTTTCAGCTCTGGCAATATTTCATATGTTCTTTGTCAATTTGCTCTTGCAGTAAGTGTCAAATGATGCTCTTATCCTGTCAGTCTCTATTGGACTCTTAGTCTCTTGGTCAGTTGGATGTTTACGGTCGCAGACATGTGTTTGTACTGTGACGATCTCTCATGTAACAGACAGAAGATATAGTTTAATGGACTAGTGAGCTTAGCACAAAGGGCCCAGCTGTAGTATCTAGACTTATAACATCCTCTTCAGACGTTATAGTACATTTCTTCACGTGTAAGACCGGCCTTGTCACATAGAAGAGAACCAAGTACAAGCATTTAAATAATTAAAAGCACAAACACAATTTAATTTATAGAATGAGGGTTTGTCAGGATTGTAATAGAGCCTTTAAGTTAACTTGGTCATGATACCAAGTTGTGTAACTATTATATCCAAAGCTTAAACTTTTATGAAATGGCCCAACTCCATTGTGGTACCTATACTCTGACTATTACAATGTATTGTGATTATGGCATCATTCATGTGTTTTGAATGTGTTGCAAGTCGTAAAACTGGGCACTCTTAAAATTCTAACACTCTGTTGTCAGCATATGATTTTGTCCTTATTTATTTTATTTTGTACTTTTTTATTTATGCATATGTGCTTTATTTTCTTCAGGAAAATGGAAGACATCTCATCATTTCTCTCTAAAGTGGGACAGCACTTGTTAGAATTGCTGGATCATGCTGTCAATATAGTCCAGGAAAACCAGCGCGATTTGCAATCTCTTGGTTGTTTGGGCTCTGACTCCGATTTTAGTGAAAAATGCTTTCCTCTATCTTCTTTCAAAAGCTTTGTCTGCTCCCCTATTTTTGTCAAATGGAGAGAGCAAGATGTTTTGGATGCTGCACTTTATGACGCAGTGCTTCAATCCATGGAGAAGCTTTTAAGGGCCCTGGTGAAACTGTATGCATTATATTCTGATTGTGTAGGGAATCTTCAGTCTGAGCTGATCCTGTCTGAGTTATCTGTGTCTGATACACCACAAGTTTCTTGCCCATTGAATAACAATAAAAGTAGGATTTTGGATGTGGAGCTGGATATAAATGAGGATACCAAAAATGTGGATATTTTAACTGTCAGTGGGGAAATTGCCCCTGGAATATCCTGTTCAGCAGTGAAGTGGAAGTTGGATATGATATTGCTAATTTCAAGTTTTTCCTCAGTTTTACATGTCGTTACCTGGGATATTCTGTTTGAACTCCTGGAGAAAGAGTGCGACCAAGAGGTATGTATATCTTTGACAGTATTAGTTGCATAAGTTTTACACCCTGGAGTTTGCAGCTCAATGTTCTATTGCTTCCATTTTTCTTTCTCAGGTGTGTGAGGAGATTTTGTATAAACTTTGTCAACATCCCTACTGGTCCTCTTCTGCTAAGATTACTGACCTGGTACGATAATGCCTCATTGGTGATTGCATAATTTTAAGTAATATCAAGCTAATTAGTGCTCGAGTCATTTGCATAAAGTTTTGATCATCTCTTAGTCATATATTTGCTGCTTTTCTCCTTTCCCTTTGACAGGTTAATTCAATGGATGACTTGATCAAGGTGCATGTGAGTCTTAAACTTAATTGTGTTGATATACTAACTGCTATTCATGGTCTGCTGGGTACTTTGTTATCCTTGAACACTGCTGGAAGGGACAACCATGCTGGCCCATCTTTGAGGGAAAGAGAATCTGAACAGGTAATCCTAAAACGTTTGTTTTTTATGTTCTGGGATACATGTACAACATCTGAAAATAAAAAAGTATGGCTATAGGTGAAGGTACACTTGTTCTTGTAATGTAGTGAGAGACAGGCAGCAATTAAGATTTGAATTTACTATATCTTTGTTAGAGTCTTATATCATTATGTTGAGACCGTAAGAAGATCTAAGAGGCTTGCGGGGGAAGAAGCGAGGCTTGCGGAAGAAGAAATGAGTTTGAAGAAATATGAGAGAAAATGTTGTTTTCTTATTTCGTAGTTGGAAATGAGATTTACAAACAATATATATAGGCTAGAGAGCTAACATTATGGCCACTATTCTAATTTTCTACTTTTAAACAATTTATCTATACAAAGGATCCTAAACTATTTATCTATACAAAGGATCCTAAACAAATTCAAGCTAAATCATGATAGAATCCCGAGAGTATAAACTTAGGAATTCTACACTCTCCCTCAAGCTGGGTGATAGATGTTGATCATCCCAAGCTTGGTACTCAATTCTTCAAAGTTTGTTCGAGGTAGAGCCTTAGTAAGAATATCAGCAATCTGAAGGTGAGTTGGAGTATACAGCAGGTCCAATGTCTTATCATCAAGCTTTTCTTTAATAAAGTGCTGGTCAATCTCCACATGCTTGGTTCTATCATAATGGACTGGATTTTTGGCAATCCTAATTGTAGCTTGGTTGTCACAAAACATTCTAATAGAATCAGCAGCAAACCCCAATTCCTTGAGAAGTCTTCTTAACCACATTCCTTCACAAACTCCATGTGCCATTGCTCTAAACTCGGCTTCAGTACTAATTCGAGAAACCACAGATTGTTTCCTGCTACGCCAAGTTACAAGGTTTCCCCATATGTAGGTGCAGTACCCTATTGTGGATCTTCGGTCTACAGGGGAGCCTGCCCAATCTGCATCTGCAAACACTTCGATCTTTCTGTTAGTGTTCTTTATGAAATATAGCCCCTTCCCAGGTGTCTTTGAGGTGCCTAAGAATTCGATAGACTGCTTCCATGTGCTCTTCATTTGGATTGTTCATAAACTGACTAACAGAGCTGACAGCGAAGCCAATATCAGGCCTGGTGTGAGATAGGTAGATGAGCTTTCCCACCAGTCTTTGATAACGACCTTTGTCTACAAGTTTACTATCTTCTTTAGCTCCCAATTTTACTGTTGCATCCATAGGAGTCTTTGCAGGTTTGCATCCCAACATTCCTGCTTCTTTGAGGAAATCTAAGACATATTTTCTTTGTGAGACAGCAATCCCTGCCTTTGATCTTGCCATCTCCATGCCTAGGAAGTATTTAAGAGTTCCTAGATATTTGATCTCAAACTCTTTAGCGAGGAGCCCTTTGAGAATTGTCATTTCTTCCACAAAATCTCCTGTCAAGACAATATCATCAACATACACAATTAGTATAGAAAGTTTTCCAGTAGGTGACCTTTTGATGAAGAGAGTATGGTTGGCTTGGCCTTGAGTATATCCACACTTTTTAAGCACCCTAGAAAATCTGTCAAACCAGGCTCTTGGGGATTGTTTAAGTCCATACAATGACTTTTTAAGTCTGCACACTTTGTTAGCAGTAGCTGTTGACTCGAAACCGGGAGGGATATCCATGTAAACTTCTTCCTCTAGGTCCCCATTGAGAAAGATATTTTTGACATCTAATTGGTGGAGGGGCCAGTCCAAATTAGATGCTAGAGATAGGAGAACACGTATGGTGTTTAATTTTGCCACTAGAGCAAAAGTCTCCTGGTAGTCAATTCCGTAGGCTTGAGTAAATCCCTTTGCTACAAGTCGAGCTTTGTATCGGTCCACACTCCCATCTAATTTGTGTTTGACCGTGAATACCCATTTGCAGGCAACAACTCGCTTTCCAGGTGGAAGTCTAGTGAGATCCCAAGTCTTGTTCTTTTCTAATGCCAGAATTTCTTCAAATGTTGCTGCTTTCCACTCAGGTACCTTAAGTGCTTCATGAATGGAGTTTGGAACTTGAAGTTGTTGAAGATTGCTAACAAAAGCCCTGTAAGTAGGAGACAGTCTCTTGTATGACAAGAAATTGCTAATAGGATGTTGAGTGCATGATCTTATACCTTTCCTTAAAGCAATAGGTATATCAAGATCATTTTGAGGTAATTCATAAATGATGGATTCAGAGGGAACATTATCTTGAGAGTTTTCTGGATGGCTTGTATTCGAGTTAGAATCTGATGGTGCTCAATATGTGTTCGATTCTCGATATCCTCCTGATGTTTCTTCTTTCTGGAGTACACCTGAAGTTCACTGTTTGGGGCTGGTTTTCTGTGAGGGAGATTTGGAGGACTTTGAGGTTCATGAGTGACAGGCATGACGGGTGTTTGAGATGGGTTTTGGGAGCTGTTGGTACCTGCAAGAGTGGGAACTATTTGGATTTGAGGAATGGGAATGACAAATTCTTCAGCAACTAAGTTGTCCCAAAACTGAGATTCTTAGACTAATTTCTCCCCCTAAATGTCAGTTTTGGGATAATATGGAGTTTGTTCAAAGAATGTGACATCCATAGAATTGTAGAATTTTTTTTTTGATAGGAGAATAACATTTATACCCTTTTGGTTAGAAGAGTATCCTAGGAAAATGCATTTAGTGAACCTAGGATCTAGTTTTTCTCTATTATGTTGGTACACATGGACATAGGCAGGACACCCAAAGACTTTTAAAGGAATGGTGGAAACAATTCTTTTGTTAGGATATGATTCGAGGAGTATACTCAGAGGTATCTTGAAGCTTAGCACTCGAGAAGGCATCATATTTATGAGATATGTAGCAGTTAGAATTGCTTCTCCCCAAAAATGTTTAGGGACATTAGAGGTAAACATTAGGGACCTATTAACTTCAAGAAGATGCCTGTTCTTTTTTTTAGCCACCCTGTTTTGTTGAAGTGTGTCAACACATGAGCTTAAATGAACAATTCTTTGACTTAACAGATATTTACTAAGAATGGAAGCAAAATATTCTTTTGTATTATCTGTTTTTAGTATTTGGATTTTGTTTGGAATTGTGTTTGGATCATAGGGTTGAAGTTTTGGAAAATATGCCCTGCCTCTGATTTTCCTTTCATTAGGAAACTCCAAGAAATTTTAGTGTGATCATCCACAAAGGAAATAAACTAGTGCGTCCCAGTGATGTTTTTAATTCTAGATGGCCCCCAGATGTCTGAGTGAATTATAGAGAATGGACGAGAAGTTTTATATGCAGTGCTAGGATATGAGGTTCTAACATGTTTAAAAAATTGGCAAACTTCACATTGAAAGTACTTTGGATTTTGGTTCTTAAAAAGTGATGGAAACAGCTTTTCTAGGTATAGGAAATTTGGATGGCTAAATGATAGTGTTGTAACATGATTTCACTCTCATTGGTTGTACTAGGACTAGAACTAGAACTAGACATAGCTGAATTTAGGTTTTTAGGCACAACTTGAAAGTCTGACTTAGTGTGAGGACCTTCAACCTTGAGAATATAGAGCCCCGAACACACTTCAGCACTGCCAATCATCCTCCCCGAATCCAAATCCTGAAATTCACAAAGATTATGAGTAAATTTGGCCGTTCAATTTCTGTCTTTTGTGATTTTAGTGATTGACAGTAAATTGCACTTAAGATTAGGAACAAGAAGTACTGAATGTAAAGTGATCGAGGGGGAAATTTTTGTTGAACCAATTCCAGCCACTTTAGATGCTGATCCATCTGCAATCTTGACCGTAAATCCATCATTGCATGGCTTAAGGTCTGTAAGGAGAGATGCATCACTTGTCATGTGGTCTGATGCACCTGAGTCTACAATCTAGGGCCCCTGTTTTACCCATTTCGCACTAAGAGCAGTAAGTGTATTAATTGATTTTGCCAATGTATCAGAACCAATTACAGTAAAGGTAGGGGCTCTCGAAGATTGTTTGGATTTTGATTTGGTGACTTGTTTCGGCCCCATTTTTCTTTTTCTTTTCACCTGTTGAAAAGAAAAAATTAAATATTTGTGGAAGCCGAAAAATGCCCGAGGCTACCGGAAAGATGTCCAAGGGGCAGAAACTGTAGTTAACCAACCAAGGGCGAAACTGTAATTGACCAATCAGGGGAACAAACTATAATTTCACCAATTAAGGTGAAGAAATTGTAATTAACCAACTAGGGGCAGAAATCGTAATTTTACTAGCTGACCCAAAAAAAAAGCAGATCTGGTCGGAAAGTGCAGATCTGGCCGGAAATAGCAGATCTGGCCGGAAATAGCAAATCGGACTGGAAATAGCAGATTAGGCCAGAAAAAGTAGATCTGGCTTAAAAAAGCTGGATCTTGAGTAGAAACGGCTGGATCTTGGCTGGAAACCGTCGGATTAGACCAGAAAAGGTTGGATGACAGTCGGAAAGGTCCGATCTTGGCTGAAAACTGTCGGAACAGATCGAAAAAGGCTGGGTGACGGTTGAAAAAGGTCGGATCTTGGCTGGAAACGGCTGGAACTGACTGGGTCTTCGTCGAAAACGTCTTTGTGACTGAAGATCGGGCCGGAAAGAAGAAAAATAAGTGAGATTAGTGGCTGCCAGAAATAGACAATGGCGGCGGCGGCCGGAAAAAGCAGCTGTAGCTGCTAAGATTTCTATCACTGCCGGAATAAGCAGTGTAGAATAACTGCCGGAATGAGCAGTTGGAAAATTAGGTTTTCAGAGAGTGCTTTGATACCATGAAGAAATATGAGAGAAAATGTTATTTTCTTATTTCTTAATTGGAAATGAGATTTACAAACAATATATATAGGCTAGAGAACTAACATTATAGCCACTATTCTAACTTTCTACTTTTAAACAATTTATCTATACAAATGATCCTAAACTATAGCATAACAGTTGACAGTTATGATAGAATCCCGAGAGTATAAACTTAGGAATTCTACAGAGTTTGCTGGAGAAAAACCATCCAGTGGGTGTGGTGACCCTTCGTGATACCCATTGGTTGAGTTGAATAATTTTTAGCAAAAAAGACAGTTGGTGCGGCGACCCCTTAGAGCAACCCGCGGTTGCGACCAACGGTCTCCACACACACTGGTTGAGATGGCAACTTGGTGGAAAAAAAATAGAAAAAGAGGCAATGAGTACCGCAACCTGGGTTGCGACTCCAGGTTGCGATACGCATGAGACGGGACTTCTAGACTTGTTTTGCACAAGATTCTTTTTATTTCCTTTTTAAGTTTTATTTGTTTCCTTTTAGAAGTTAAACTTTATTTCTATTTTCTAGACTTATTATTATTAGGATTCTACCTAGTATAAATAGTTTACTTTTCATTAGATTGTATTCATCAATTATTATCAATAAACTTGAGAGGCTTTCTCTATTTTCGGCTTTTCTAAGTTTGGGCTAGTGCTAAGACTAATAATCCTAGTTCTAGATTAATTGGCTTTTCTTGGAATTTCATAGTCGGGAATTGCTTAGCTTAGGGCAAGGGCTAAATAACCCGTGTTCTAGAGAGTTGGTGATCCCTAAATAAGGTGATTTAACTCAATTCTATCGTGTGTGTGCGTTGTTTGGGGTGCAAGTTAGGGTTTGTTGTAGGATCTATACCTAGGTCCTCAACACATTAGTTGGCACTTTTCGACAGCTTAAGTTTTTAGGTCTGTTGGTTACTAACATGGTACTAGAGCTTGGTTTGACCCTGGAGTCTTAGGTTCGAATTCCTCCACGTGATTGAATTTGTGTTTATTTCTGTTGAGCACTTAGGTTTAGATCCAACAACAAACCCTACCTTGCACCGCAAGTCACGCACACACACGATAGATCTTGAATTAGGTCACCTTATTAGGGATCCCCAATTCTCTAGAACGCCGGGTATTAGCTTTTGCCCTAACCCAAGCCAATCTCAAGTACGAATCTCAAGAAGAGCCGATAAATCTAGAACTAGGTTATTAGCCTAAGAACTAGCCCACGCTTAGAAAAGCCGAAAATAGAGAATTTTCTCAATTTTATTGATACTTAATATATGATTACAAACTGATAAAAAGCAACTATTTATACTAAGTAGAATCCTAATAATACAAGAATAGGAAAACAAATAAAACTCCTAAAACAATAGGTAATTAATAGACTAAAAAAGGAAAAAGACTATAAAGCAAAAGCCTAAAAAATAGCAACTAAAATAGAAAAGAAAATAAAATAAAATCCAATCTGAAAACTGGGCGGAAAAGCTGCCTTAACTGAGCCGTGACTTGCCCAAGTTGCGGGCCATGTCGCGAGTCAAGTCGCGACAGCCTCAAATCTGCAATATACCGCCACGACTTGTCCAAGTCGCGGGCCATGTTACGAGTCAAGTCGCAACAGCCTCGATCTATTTCTGGAATTACAAGGCCGCGACTTGCACAAGGTCGCGGGTCAAGTCGCGAGTGTGTCTGTCTGGGCTGCCTAATTCCTGCAGCTTCTTCCTAATAGTTTAAGCTTTTAGGTCTGTAGGTTATTATTATTGAACCATCAAAGCTACTTAGATATCTATTTTTGGAATCCAGATGACTTCTGTTTTGTTCTGCGATTCCTTCTTTCTGAACTTTTTTTTTATTTCTTCATCCGTTAGTTTTCTTTATTTCATCGCTTTATTCATTCACATTCAATTCACAGGCAAAGACAACAAAAAAATTTCTGTTGTAATCTCTACCTAGGTTAACAATAGTAGAGCGAATTAGATATATCTTTTAGTTGATATATAGCTAGCAATATTTATCACATATATGTCTTTGTCCCAAAACGTAAACCAATTATTCATATCTTAGATTCAAACTTCTCGAATCTTAAATTCAATCGTATTCTAGAATCATTCTTGGAAACATACACTAGAGTTGGCTTATAATTATTAGATCCCATATACCCAATTCTTCCCCCCTCCCAATCACCCCATTAAATTGTAAGTATACTAACTTCAAATTCCTATACATTTTCTTTTTTAATATATCTCTTGGTGCCTCTGCTGCAACCATGTTATTACAGTTAAGAATTTTATTTTTGATTCATAGTAAGAGTAACATGTCAAATCCAGATTCTGTTTAGAGAATCATTTTTTTGACTGCTTTATAAGACGTTATTGCTTTCATTTAGTACTATTTATTGTTATTTCAGTGCTTGATACATCTTCGGCAGCTTGTGAACAAAGTTGCGGAATTTGATCTTCTTGACTGGTTTGGACGTGTTAAGTTGATCGATTGTATATGTGATTTTGTTTTGCTCAATCCTCAAATCAGTCAGGTAATTACTATAGACATGGGCACTGATGGGACCATAACATGGGCTTGTGCATGATGACGTTGCAAATATTCAAAATAGTGTATGCTTGCTTTTGGTGTATTTGACAAACAATTTGAGTAACTTATCGGAATTTTATAACTTTGTAAGTGTTAAAAGTAGCATTTGCATATGTGATTCTTAGTTTTGAGGCATGCTAATGTAGAATGACATGGCATGTTGACATGGTTCTCCAAATATTTATTGGATGTGAATGTGATAGGGTAATAGCATGCTAGTGTTTTTGTGTGTACTGACATTTTGAACTCATGCATGTGTCTACTGTCCTACTTCAACATTTATGTAGTGTGCTTGGATTTACGTCCAAGTGTTAGATAAGTGTAACTATTTCACACAGATGTAGCTCTTAAATGGAAGTTTTTATGCAGTCTCACGTTTTGGAAGTTGATGGATTTGTTGTTTGTTTCTCGTGCTTTTAGATTTTCAGTTGTCAGTCTTTTTGGTCATTTTTGACTTGGTTTTATTTTCAAATTCAAGATAGAGGATAGTTTGTTATTGTTCGAGGTTTACATACTATTGTTTGCATCCTTTCTATGAGCGTAAGCTTTTTGGTCTAGTGATTATCTAGTATAATATCAGAGCTAGATTTACCAAGAGTGCATGTTTGAGTTCTCCAGCATGATTTTTTTTTATTTGTTTTGCATTGAATTTATGTTTATGCTTGGACAACCTGGTAATTCTATTGGTCTTGTACTCGAGTAGGTGTGTTAGAGTGCTTAAAAAATATTGTTTGAGGCTTTGAGCCCTTCCCTACATGCTTAAGCTTTTTGGTCTAATAGTTAATTATTTTCTTTCTATTTGTTTTCTTTGGATATGTTATAATATTACCAGAAATTGATTCCTCTCACTTTTTTCTCTGGACACTCAATATATGTGGTGTATGTTTGCTGTGGGTAACTCTGTGCAGACAATGATTGAGAGATTGCTCTTGATGCTTCAAGATCCAGATTATCAAGTAAGGTTCTTTCTGGCTAGACGGATTGGTGTTCTATTCCAAACATGGGATGGCCATGAGGAGCTGTTCCAGGATATTTGGTGGGTTTCATTGAAGAATCCATTACAAGTTAATATGTTTATTAATAGTTGTTTTTTACTCATTCAAATGTGAATTTAGTTTCTTTATACCTCTTTTTTCCCTTCATATTCTAGCAAAACTGTATGCTGGGCTATGACCATCCAATTATCCATTAACATACTGTGCTTATTTTTTATACTGTTTAGGACTGTACTTTTGTCCTTCTGGGAACTCAATGTTGTTAGGGATAGTGCAATTTCATGATGCTCGCATGCTATCTACAACTTTCTATTCCGAATTGTTCTATTTTTAGCCTTTTCTCGTTAGGTGTGATTACAAATTTCCATGTTTTCTAGATTTCTATTATTTTTGCAGGAGCTCTTTTGTTGGTTATTATACTGTTTTTTTCCATGTTTTCCTATTTTTTGAAATATAATAATCTGGCCAACCTCACTATCTATTTATTACATCTGTCTATAACTGTGTATATATTTTCACCCTGCTTGTGTTATCACTATGCCCTACAGTTGGTTGGGTCACAAACGACTTGGTTGAACAGGAAACATAGTATATTAGTATGTATGGAGGATGTAAAATTTCAAATCATTTTCGTTTGATGACATATAAACATGTGATTATATATGGAGGAATACTCCGTTTTAGAGAAAGAGACAATCTATTTTATGGTTTAGAGTTTAATATTTGAGTTTCTATCACATGCTTCTAACCTCAAAATTTTCTTGATTATCTTTTTCTAGGACATGGCCTTTAATCTCGTTAGAGAACTCACATGTGTAGCTAGAGGAGATGGGACGAATCCCACATTGAAAACACAAAATATAAGAGAAGGGTATTATACCAATGGATGCCGCAACCCAATAAGCTAGTCTTTTGGGTTGGAAGGCTATCCAGTAATATCTATACCACTTCTCATAAACACATAAAATATACCACTTCACATAAACAGATCTAAAGCACATAAAATCTCATCTTTTGCTTTTTAAATCCAGTTTGTTATTTTTTTTTTTTTTTTAACTTAAGAAATATGAGATTAGTCCACAACAAGTTTATATTAATTTATGGGACAAATGAAAATGATAATACTAACTATGTTTCTTTTAATTTTTAAGAAATTTTGCAGGAAAATTATTCTTAATAAAGCGACATAATGAAGTGAAAGTAATAATTTCCGGAAATTATGCTTTCATGCTATCGGTAAAATAAGATATTTGATTGTAAATATGATCGGTTAAAGAAGAGATTTGATTTGATCAGTAAAAGTATGACCCACATCTTTTTTGACAGGCAATTGCAAGAAAATTGTAGGAGAAAAATTATATTTTACTTCCTCCTTTTGTTTTGCCAGTCTGATGCTAGGGTCATTCTCTTCTTGTACTTTTGGTGTATTTTTTCACCTACAAAATAAATCAGGACATTCTGTGTTTCTCAAGAAGTAGTTGAAACAATACAAAGGTAAAGACATATGATGGAAATACTTTTTGGTGTATTTTTCTACATAAATCAGGACATTCTGTGTTTCTCATGAAGTAGTTGAAACAATGATAAGGTAAAGATATATGAAGAATTATGATATTTTGAATCCATTTTATACTATTGGTTGGTAATTGCTTTTTGTTGGGTAACTGCTAGATCTAAAAACTTAAAGCTGTTAGGTAGGGGCCAAACAATGATATAAAGCTCTCTATTGTACCCCCTCATAATGCAAGACCGACAAGCTTGGCATGTGGACAAAACCTAAATACATATGCAGATTTGGACACCAAATGTAGAATAAAATATAGAAATAGATAACTACTGCATGTGAGAGTATTTGAACTAGGACTGTTGTCAAAATTTGCTCTGATACCATGCTAGATAATTATTAGAACCAAAAGCTTAAACTGTTGGTATTGCCCCAAACAATGATATAAAGCTCTCATACCTGAATGCTGATATATATATATATATATTTTTTTTTCTGTGTATATGAGTGTTGTATTGGAAGGGAATATGTTATTTTAATTACGATGAAGTGTTCTTAATGTTAAACTTATAGTAATATTGTCTGCGGTTTATCCAGTTCCAACTTTGGTGTTGTTCTGGTCGTTTCCTTAAAAGAAAAGCTTGTTACTGCAAGGGAGGCCTTAGCTGCTGGTCCCCAGCCTCGTCCCAAGATGGAAACAATTGTTATTACTCTTATGCATCTTGCTTTGCACAGTGAGAAAATAGAGTTACAGGTATTTTTATGTCCTGTTTCATCTGGTTCTTTTAAACAAGTGTTGCCAGTTTCATTCGACATCTTAGATTCATGTGCATTTTAAGGAGTTACACTGTTTGCGATTCTATGTGGCCAGGCTGTTTTTATGATATGCGTTATATCTGCTATTGATCCTTGTCAAAGGTACAATATTTTTCTCTTGTTCCGCATTCTTTTAACTATTGTGGTTAATTTCATTTACTAGTTGTAGTCTTTTTGCTTCAGGGAATTGGTGAATGTGGTACTTGATAATCTATCCCAACAGCTCGCATATACATCTAAGTGGAAGGTGATGAGTATATTTCTCTCTTGTGCTTACTTGGAAATTTATGAACTTGCACCTTTCTATTATCAATTTCCTTTAATTTTTTTCCCTTTCCTCTGTTTTTTCAGTACTTGGAGGAACTCTTGGCTTCAATTCTCTTCTGCTGGGTTGCTTGTGGTGTTAGCTTAGTTGCACTTGTAGAGGTAATTTGCTGATCGCATCTATCATGAACCCTCATTTTTATGATGCCAATAGCCCATGCAAAATTAACTTTCATTTTTTCCCA
Source organism: Xanthoceras sorbifolium (assembly GCA_003430845.1). Taxonomy (NCBI): domain Eukaryota; kingdom Viridiplantae; phylum Streptophyta; class Magnoliopsida; order Sapindales; family Sapindaceae; genus Xanthoceras; species Xanthoceras sorbifolium. Next base: position 10,179,204 of record CM010610.1, read on the forward strand.
ACATAACTTTGGAAGTCACTCTTTTCAATGGCATCTTGGTGCATCTCATCTTGGTAAGGGAGTAAGGTAGTAGGCAATTGTCACTCTGCATACATGTTTAGCATAAGTAATGAGTGGATATCAGAACTCAGAACTCTTCAATTATTTTGCTGCTTCATAGCCTTAATTATACTTTTTTGGCCTAATTAGTAAATGCCAATATGTGCCTAATAATCAACTGAAGACTAACTGTAGGGAAGGTCCAGTGTTCAAGAACGGCCTAGCGCCTGTAATTGTCGCCTAGGCGGTTCCTCGGTGGGTCAACGGTCAACGTGTTGACCGCACCGTTGACCACCTAAAAAAATTATAAAACCATACTTCTAACAACTACAAATGTTAAAAATACTAAAATAGAGAAGAAGATTACCTTTGAAGATGATGATGAAAAGGGGTTGATTGATTACCTGGGGGGGTTAGGGTTTATGTGTTTTTGCCTTTTGGTTTTGCAAAGGAGAGAAAAAAAATTGAGATATGTTTTTTTTGCTTCTACCGCAACAGCCACTGTTGTTTCTTTTATTGCCGCACTAACCCAAAAGGACTTCGTTTTGGGTTTTCCATCAAAACACTCAAAACGACGTCGTTTTGGGTGTTAGTAAAAAAAAAAAAAAAAAAGGGTCTCCGCCGTTGGGCGGCCGCGAAGACCGCATTGGCCGTCTAGGGCCACCTAGGCGACCGGCCGCGGAATATGGCCGATTTGGCCATATTCGGTGTGGCGGCCAGCCACCTAGCGACTAGGCGGCCGAGTTTCCCAATTTTTTGAACATTGGGAAGGTCTAAACCATAGCATTGAATATTGGTGAAAATGTGACCCACAAGCTTGCATTCGTATTGGATAAAATATGCATTTTTATTGTAGATTGACTTCTTGTCAAAGAAGGCATATGCCAAACATGCTTTGTCATCTTCAAATGGCTAACTTAATTTTTTGCAATTCGTTTGGACTTTTATAATATTGCATGTGCATGCATTTATTTTAAGTTTGATTCTTCTCCGTGTTCCAATCGCTATTCTTGTACTTTTTCCTCCTTGAAGGGTTAAGCTCATTTTGTCCCCTAGCTAGGCGTTCTTTTTCCCCTTTATTCATTAAACTTCTTTTTACCATAAAGGTTTTCCAAAAGAAGAAAAAAAGAAAAAAAAAAAGAAAACAAGCTCTGTGAAGCCATGGGCATAATATATGTTTCTTTCCTCCATTTAGCTGGGGACTAGGAACGGTTGAATTAGTCAACCTTTTTTTTCTCCAGTTATATATGCAATATTGCACTAGAAATTCATGTTATTGATTTAATTGCTCATTGTTATAGATATTCAGTCTATATATTTGCTATAATGATAGTTCCTGACTTCCTGCGTGTTTATTTTTAATGTTTTTGTATTTTCCGTATCTAATGTAGCCTATCAAGTTCTATTTTCAATTTTGTAGTGTTGGGTGGTGTTGTAGCACTTGCAAGCATTCTGTCTGATCATTGCATAATTTTTCTTCACAGATACGACAACTTTTCCTATCAGATGCTGAACCAAGTTTCTTTATGCAATATTGTTGTCACTGGCTTCTTCCAGCTCTAGTTTTGCATGGGGACAATTCCAACATGAACTGGGTGGCCAAGGTTGGTGAAGATTCCTGATTCACTCTCTATTTCTAAATGGATTGATTGAAACCGCTGAATTGCATGCTGACAAATATTTGAAGAGACATAGCACGTGTTGCCCTTTATACAAGAACTAAAGTTTGTTTATTGTTCCCAGCTGTTAAATCTGGTACCTTCTTTTAGCATTATTATAGAGAGAAGAATGAAGAATGAGAATAATATTCTTCTTAGTTTTTTATTACTGCTACTGCTCAATATAAATACAAAAAGTGAAAGAGTCCCTATCTAACTCTATTTAGAGATAGAGATAGAATAGGACACTAGGAGATAAGCTAAACTAAATGAATAACTCCTAAACTAATAACAGAAAACATAGATAAATAGATAATAACAACACCCCCCCTTAAGCGGGGTTGTAAATATTAATTACCCTCAGCTTGTAACACATGTTTTCGAAATCACTCCTAGAAAGAGCTTTAGTTAGGATGTCTACAGTTTGAAGTGTAGTAGGAGTGTACACAAGTGTAACAGTCCCTTTATCTAACTTCTCCTTGATGAAGTGTGTCAATTTCCACATGCTTCGTTCGATCATAATGATGAACAGGGTTTTTTGCTATGAGAATTGCGGACTGATTATCACAAAACAATTTCATAGGTCCGTCAATAGGAATTTCAGTTTCTTCAGCAGCCTCCTTAACCATATACCTTAAAAAATGCCAAGGGACATAGCCCTATATTCTGCTTCTGCACTGCTTCGGGAGACAACGTACTGCTTTTTACTCCTCCAAGTGACCAAATTCCCCCACACATAAGTGCAATAACCCGAGGTGGACCTTTGGTCCACAGCCGACCCAGCCCAGTGGGAGTCGGTGAATATTTCCACATATTTTCTCATGTTTTTCTTGAAAAAATAAACCTCTGCCCGGTGCCATTTTCAAGTACCGCAGTACCCTATATACTGCCTTCATGGTGCAGTTCATAAACTGACTCAGACAGCGCACCGCAAAGCTTATATCAGGCCTGGTGTGGGAGAGATAAATTAACTTTGCAACCAGCCTTTGATACCTTCCCTTATCCGCCGGTGGACTATCTTCAATTGACCCTAACTTGGTAGTATAGTCCATAGGTGTGTCCACAAGTTTTCAATCTGTCATACCGGTCTCTTTCAACAAATCCAGCATATATTTTCGTTGCGACACTGACAGTCCTTTTCGCGACCTAGCTGTTTCCATGCCTAGGAAATATCTCAATCCTATAAGGTGCTTGATTTCAAATTCAAGAGCTAAAAACTTCTTCAATTTTGTATTTCTTTCTCATCATTCCCTGTGAGAATGATGTCATCGACATACACAATTAAAATGGTTAAGTTTCCATCTCCTAATTTCTTGACAAACAAAGTGTGGTCTGTTGACATTGAACATACCCACAAGTCTTTACAACCTTTGTAAACCGTTCAAACCATGCTCTTGGGGATTATTTCAGTCCATATAAGGATTTTCTGAGGTTTGCATACTCTATTTTGATTGCTGTGAGTGTCAAATCAGGAGGAATTTCCATGTAAACCTCTTCTTCAAGGTCGCCGTTAAGGAAAATATTTTTTACATCCAATTGATGTAATGACCAGTCTAGGCTTGCTGCTAGAGATAGTAACACACGGACTGTGTTCAATTTGGCCATCGGTGTAAATGTCTCTTGGTAGTCAATGCCGTAGGATTGGAGTGAAGCCCTGTGCGACAAGCCGTGCTTTGTATCTCTCAACACTTCCATCGACTTTATGCTTTACGGTAAAGATCCATCTACATCCCACGGGTCTTTTTCCATTCGGCAGAGTGGATAATTCCCATGTTTTGTTCTTTTCAAGGGCATTTATCTCTTCATTGACTACATTTCTCCATTCGGGGCTGTTTAAAGCTTCATGTATGTCTCTCGGAACCTGAAATTCAGATAATTTGGTAGTAAAAACAGAAAAATCTGATGAAAGGCCATTGTAGAGACCATAGTTACTCATAGGATATAAGGGACGATTTCTGCACTCCTTCATTCCTTTCTCAAGGCAATAGCAGCTCCTATTCTGAGCTAGCTTCTTCATCTTGAGTTGGCTGTGACTGGTTCATACCTCTCTCTTCAGTGGCTGCCACAATTTCAGCCTCTTGTCATTGATCTGGACTGGTTGCATGGGTTCTGACTCTCAGTCAGTGATAGGGTGCGTCAAGGGCTGTATTATTTTTGCATTTTTCTTCCTTCGAGTGCAGACAATAATTTCTGTTTGTTGTTTGGTCATTGAGAGGCTGTGCAGTAACCGGGTTTGGATGTGGGTTGCTGTGAGGTGGTTTGGTTTTGAGTTTGTGTAGGAATGTGAGATGGAGAGTTAGGTTTATTGTGGGCTGTTGTGTTTAAGTCGGGATCAATGATTGGAGGATTAGGTTCAGTTGGAGTGGATAAAGATGGTTGTGTTTCAGTAGAATGGGAGAAGAGAACTGATAAGGATTGAGAAGTTGAGATGGACTATGATTGGACTCTAGTGTTTGAGATTGTGTAGGACTTAACTCTATAGGTTCGAAAATAAAAAATTTAGAACTCCTATCACTTTGATGACTCTCATCCCCCCCTTGAATTTGAATTTTCGAATAAAAAGTCTGATTTTCATGGAAAGTTACATCAATTGAAATAAGAGTTTGTTTAGTTTCAGGATTGAAACACTTATAACCTTTTTGAGTGGGTGAGTATCCAATAAACACACACTTAACAGATTTTGGTTCAAGTTTACTCCTATTCAATTGATGATTGTGAACAAACACAGGACATCCAAAAATTCTAGGAGGAAGATTAGAGATAAGGTGAGTGGTCGGATAGGATTGGAGAAGAGTTTGACAAGGAGTTTGAAACTTAAGAGTCCTATATGGTAATCGCTTCATGAGATAGGCGGCAGTAAGTACCGCCTCACCCCAAAAACGGCTAGGCATGTATGTGGAGAACAAAAGTGAGCGGGCTACCTCTAGTAGGTGCCTATTTTTTCGCTCAGAAACTCCCTTCACTCAACAAGTAACTACCTAGAATCGAATTAAAAAACTCTTTTCCATTGTCAGTAAGAAGAACTACCTTTTGTTTTAAATTGAGTGTGGATCATCCTATTAAAATTTTTGAATAGTTGACATACCTCAGATTTTTCTTTCATAAGAAAGATCCATGTAATCCGAGTATAGTCATCTATAAAAGAAATAAACCATCGAGCTCCAGTAATGTTATGGACCCGAGAAGGGCCCCAAACATTACTGTGTACCATGGAAAAGGGCTGCGATGTTTTGTAGTAATGAGTAGGCAAAAATTGACGATGGTATTTAGCAAATTGACAAATATCACATTGAAACGAACTAGAATTTTTATTGCTAAATAACTGCGGAAAACTTTTTTCAAGATACATAATGTTTGGATGGCCAAGATGATAGTGCCATACCATTATTTCTCTATCTCTATTTGACCTAGACTCAAGACTAGACTTAAGGGACACAAGTTCGGTTTGGGAAGAGGCAGAATTTTGTCTTTCAAGATTATTGTCTGCTTCTAAGATGTAGAGCCCCGAACATACCTTAGCACTGCCAATCGTCATCCCCGAAACCGAGTCCTGAAAAACACAACAATTAGGAAGAAATTTAGCAGTAATCTTTTGTTCTTTTGTAAATTTACTGATAGATAGCAAATTACAATCCAAGTTGGGAACTAATAAAATAGAAGTAAGATTGAAGCTTCCTGAGATTTTTACAGAACCGGATCCAAACACCTTTGACAGGGATCCATCAGCCATACGTACAGTATAGTTGTTTTTGAATGGCCGAAATTCATAAAGTAGATGTCTATTACCTGTCATATGATCAGATGCTCAAGAGTCCACAATCCAATCACGACTTATATTTTCTGTTCTCACATTTAGAGCTGAAAAATTACCTTTTTGTGCTAAAGTAACACTGCCAATGGAAGATTAAGATGGCTGTTGTGCTGGTTGTTGCAACAATTTTTGTAACATCTCCAATTGTTCCTTGTTAAACGGAGTTGAGTCTGTCTCCACCATGTTTCCTCGGCTTTCATGTGGTGGTTTCTAGTCACTTAGTTTGTCATGTATCTTCAAACACTCTTCTTGATGTGACTATGTTTTTTACAATGATCACACCATGGTCTACCCTTTCTTTGCCGATTATCATTGTATGAACCACCGGTTCGGATTGCAAGGCAGATCCTTCATTGGCTGTAAGTGTTTCATCAGATTTTGCCTTGGTTCCCATCATGACTTTCTTTCTACTCTCTTCTCTTCTTACTTTAGAGAAGACTTCGCGCAGCTTAGGTAAGGGTTTTACACTGAGAACCCTACCCCTTCATCAAGATTTTGGTTCAACCCCAAGAGAAATTTGAACACCCTTTTTTGTTCAACAA